>ONZH01021265.1:0-38180 GCA_900303285.1 Rhinella marina | reverse complement strand
CTGAGGTCTGATGGGGGCACATTCTGCTGATCTGAGTCTGATGGGGGCACAATACGCTGATCTGAGGTCTGATGGGGCTGGCTGATCTGAGGTCTGATGGGGCACAATACGCTGATCTGAGGTCTGATGGGGGTGCTGATCTGAGGTCTGATGGGGCGCTGATCTGAGGTCTGATGGGGCACAATCTGATCTGGTCTGATGGGGGCACATTCTGCTGATCTGAGGTCTGGGGCTGATCTGAGGTCTGAATCTGAGGTCTGATGGGGGCACAATCTGCTGATCTGAGGTCTGATGGGGGCACATTCTGCTGATCTGAGGTCTGATGGGGGCACATTCTGCTGATCTGAGGTCTGATGGGGGCACAATACTGCTGATCTGAGGTCTGATGGGGGCACATTGCTGATCTGAGGTCTGATGGGGCACATTCTGCTGATCTGAGGTCTGATGATGGGGCACATATGCTGATCTGAGGTCTGATGGGGGCACATCTGCTGATCTGAGGTCTGATGGGGGCACATTCTGCTGATCTGAGGTCTGATGGGGGCACAATCTGCTGATCTGAGGTCTGATGGGGGCACAATACGCTGATCTGAGGTCTGATGGGGCACAATCTGCTGATTCTGAGGTCTGATGGGGGCACATCTGCTGATCTGAGGTCTGATGGGGGCACATTCTGCTGATCTGAGGTCTGATGGGGCACATTCTGCTGATCTGAGGTCTGATGGGGCACAATCTGCTGATCTGAGGTCTGATGGGGGCACAATTCTGCTGATCTGAGGTCTGATGGGGGCACATTCTGCTGATCTGAGGTCTGATGGGGGCACATTCTGCTGATCTGAGGTCTGATGGGGGCACATTCTGCTGATTCTGAGGTCTGATGGGGCACATCTGCTGATCTGAGGTCTGATGGGGGGCTGACACTGCTGATCTGAGGTCTGATGGGGGCACATGATCTGATCTGGGGGGCTGATCTGAGGTCTGATGGGGGCACATTCTGCTGATCTGAGGTCTGATGGGGGCACATGCTGATCTGAGGTCTGATGGGGCACATTCTGCTGATCTGAGGTCTGATGGGGCACAATACGCTGATCTGAGGTCTGATGGGGCACATTCTGCTGATCTGAGGTCTGATGGGGGCACATTGCTGATCTGAGGTCTGATGGGGGCACATTCTGCTGATCTGAGGTCTGATGGGGGCACATTCTGCTGATCTGAGGTCTGATGGGGCACATTCTGCTGATCTGAGGTCTGATGGGGCACATTCTGCTGATCTGAGGTCTGATGGGGGCACATTCTGCTGATCTGAGGTCTGATGGGGGCACATTCTGCTGATCTGAGGTCTGATGGGGGGGCACAATACTGCTGATCTGAGGTCTGATGGGGGCACAATTCTGCTGATCTGAGGTCTGATGGGGGCACATTAAGCTGATCTGAGGTCTGATGGGGCACAATACGCTGATCTGAGGTCTGATGGGGCACATTCTGCTGATCTGAGGTCTGATGGGGGCACATTCTGCTGATCTGAGGTCTGATTGGGGCACATTCTGCTGATCTGAGGTCTGATGGGGGCACATTCTGCTGATCTGAGGTCTGATGGGGGCACATTCTGCTGATCTGAGGTCTGATGGGGCACATTCTGCTGATCTGAGGTCTGATGGGGGCACAATCTGCTGATCTGAGGTCTGATGGGGCACAATACGCTGATCTGAGGTCTGATGGGGCACATTCTGCTGATCTGAGGTCTGATGGGGGGCACAATACGCTGATCTGAGGTCTGATGGGGGCACATTTCTGCTGATCTGAGGTCTGAGGTCTGATGGGGGCACATTCTGCTGATCTGAGGTCTGATGGGGGCACAATCTGCTGATCTGAGGTCTGATGGATGGGGCACAATACGCTGATGATCTGAGGTCTGATGGGGGCACAATACGCTGATCTGAGGTCTGATGGGGGCACACATTCTGCTGATCTGAGGTCTGATGGGGGCACATTCTGCTGATCTGAGGTCTGATGGGGCACATTCTGCTGATCTGAGTCTGATGGGGGCAATGAGGGGGGCACATTCGCTGATCTGAGGTCTGATGGGGCACATTCTGCTGATCTGAGGTCTGATGGGGGCACAATATCTGAACTGATCTGAGGTCTGATGGGGGCACATTTTTGCTGATCTGAGGTCTGATGGGGGCACATTCTGCTGATTGAGGTCTGATGGAGGCACATTCGGCTGATCTGATGTCTGATGGGGGCACAATATGCTAATATGAGGTCTGATGGGGCTGCATCAATACGCTGATCTGAGGTCTGATGGGGGCACATTTCTGATGATCTGAGGTCTGATGGGGCACATTCTGATCTGAGGTCTGATGGGAGCACTGCTGATCTGAGGTCTGATGGGGGCACATTCTGATCTGATGATCTGAGGGGATCCGCTGATCTGAGTCTGATGGGGCACATTCTGCTGATCTGAGGTCTGATGGGGGGCACATTCTGCTGATCTTGAGGTCTGATGGGGGCACAATACGCTGATCTGAGGTCTGATGGGGCACATTCTGCTGATCTGAGGTCTGATGGGGCACATTAAGCTGATCTGAGGTCTGATGGGGGAACAATACGCTGATCTGAGGTCTGATGGGGGCACATTCTGCTGATTCTGAGGTCTGATGGGGGACATTCTGCTGATCTGAGGTCTGATGGGGCACATTCTGCTGATCTGAGGTCTGATGGGGGCACATTCTGCTGATCTGAGGTCTGATGGGGGCACATTCTGCTGATCTGAGGTCTGATGGGGCACATCTGATTTGAGGTCTGATGGGGCACATTCTGCTGATCTGAGGTCTGATGGAGGCACAATACGCTGATCTGAGGTCTGATGGGGGCACATTCTGCTGATCTGAGGTCTGATGGGGCACAATCTGCTGATCTGAGGTCTGATGGGGGCACAATTACGCTGATCTGAGGTCTGATGGGGGCACATTCTGCTGATCTGAGGTCTGATGGGGCACATTCTGCTGATCTGAGGTCTGATGGGGGGCACATTCTGCTGATCTGAGGTCTGATGGGGGCCACATTCTGCTGATCTGAGGTCTGATGGGGGCACATTCTGCTGATCTGAGGTCTGATGGGGGCACATTCTGCTGATCTGAGGTCTGATGGGGCACATTCTGCAATCTGATCTGAGGATGGGGGGCACATTATCTGAGGGATTCTGCTGATGGTGGGGGCACATTCTGCTGATCTGAGGTTCTCTGATGGGGCACATATGTCTGGGGATGAGGTCTGATGGGGGCACATCTGCTGATCTGAGGTCTGATTCTAATCTGAGGTCTGATGGGGTACATTCTGCTGATCTGAGGTCTGATGGGCAATACATTCTGATCTGATCTGAGGTCTGATGGGGCACATTCGGCTGATCTGAGGTCTGATGGAGGCACATTCCGCTGATCTGATGTCTGATGGGGCACATTTCTGCTGATCTGAGTCTGATGGGGGCACATTCTGCTGATCTGAGGTCTGATGGGGGGCACATTCTGCTGATCTGAGGTCTGATGGGGGCACATTCTGCTGATCTGAGGTCTGATGGGGGCACATTCTGCTGATCTGAGGTCTGATGGGGGGCACATTCTGCTGATCTGAGGTCTGATGGGGGCACAATATGCTGATCTGAGGTCTGATGGGGGCACATTCTGCTGATCTGAGGTCTGATGGGGGCACATTCTGCTGATCTGAGGTCTGATGGGGGCACATTCGCTGATCTGAGGTTCTGATGGGGGCACATTCTGCTGATGATGAGGTCTGATGATGGGGGCACATTTCTGCTGATCTGAGGTCTGATGGGGGCACATTCTGCTGATCTGAGGTCTGATGGGGCACATTCTGCTGATCTGAGGGTCTGATGGGGGCACATTCTGCTGATTCTGAGGTCTGATGGGCACATGATCTGAGGTCTGATGGGGCACATTCTGCTGATCTGAGGTCTGATGGGGGCACATTACTGATTGATCTGAGGATCTCTGATGGGGCACTGATCTGAGGTCTGATGGGGCAAATTCTGCTGATCTGAGGTCTGATGGGGCACATTCTGCTGAAATGAGGGCTGATGGAGGCACATTCAGCTGATCTGAGGTCTAATGGAGGCACATTCCGCTGATCTGATGTCTGATGGGGCACATTCTGCTGATCTGAGGTCTTGATGGGGGCACATTCTGCTGATCTGAGGTCTGATGGGGGCACAATACACTGATCTGGGTCTGATGGGGGCACATTCTGCTGATCTGAGGTCTGATGGGGGCACATTTCTGCTGATCTCTGAGGTCTGATGGGGCACATTCTGCTGATCTGAGTCTGATGGGGCACATTCTTGCTGATCTGAGTCTGATGGGGGCACATTCTGCTGATCTGAGGTCTGATGGGGGCACATGCTGATCTGAGGTCTGATGGGGGCACATCTGCTGATCTGATCTGATGGGGCACATTCTGATCTGAGGTCTGATGGGGGCACATTCGGCTGATTCTGAGGTCTGATGGGGGCACATGCTGATCTGAGGTCTGAGGTCTGATCTGATGGGCATCTGACTTCTGATGGAGGGTCTGATGGTCTGATGGCACATTGATCTGTGAGGTCTGATGGGGCACATTCTGCTTGATTCAGGCTGATCTGAGGTCTATGGGAGCACAATAAGCTGATCTGAGATCTGAATGGGGACACATTAAGCCGATTTGGCACATCTGGATCTGAGTCTGATGGGGGCACATTTTGCTAATCTGAGGTCTGATGGGGGCACAATACGCTGATCTGAGGTCTGATGGAGGCACATTCGAATGATCGGAGGTCTGATGGGGGCACATTTGGATGATCTGAGGTCTGATGGGGGCACATTAAGCGATTTGAGGTTTGATGGGGGCTTATTAAGCCGATCTGAGGTCTGATGGGGGCACATTCTGCTAATCTGATTGGGGCACAATTTGATCTGATATTTGGAGGTCTGAGGTCTGATGGGCACATTTTGCTGAGAGGTCTATGATTGGATGGGGGCACATTGACTGAGGTCTACTGCTGATCTGAGGTCTGATGGGGGCACATTCTGCTGATCTGAGGTCTGATTGGGGCCACATTCTGCTGATCTGAGGTCTGATGGGGGCACATTCTGCTGATCTGAGGTCTGATGGGGCACATTCTGTTGATCTGAGGTCTGATGGGGGCACATTCTGCTGATCTGAGGTCTGATGGGGCACATTCTGCTGATCTGAGGTCTGATGGGGCACATTCTGCTGATCTGAGGTCTGATGGGGGCACATTCTGCTGATCTGAGGTCTGATGGGGGGCACATTCTGGTTGATCTGAGGTCTGATGGGGGCACATTCTGCTGATCTGAGGTTGATGGGCACATTCTGCTGATTTGAGGTCTGATGGGGGCACATTCTGCTTATCTGAGGTCTGATGGGGGCAAATTCTGCTGATCTGAGGTCTGATGGGGGGCACATTCTGCTGATCTGAGGTCTGATGGGGGCACATTCGGATGATCTGAGGTCTGATGGAGGCACATTCTACTGATCTGAGGTCTGATGGGGCACATTCTGCTGATTTTGATGTCTGATGGGGGCACATTCTGCTGGTCTGAGGTCTGATGGGGACACATTCTGCTGATCTGAGGTCTGATGGGGGTACAATACGCTGATCTGAGGTCTGATGGGGGCACATTCTGCTGATCTGAGGTCTGATGTGGGCACATTCTGCTGATCTAAGGCTCGGATGGGGGCACATTCTGCTGATCTGAGGTCTGATGGGGGCACATTCTGCTGATCTGAGGTCTGATGGGGCCACAATACGCTGATCTGAGGTCTGCTAGATGCACATTCGGATGATCTGCAGGTCTGATGGGACACATTCTGCTGATCTGAGGTTGGGGGGCACAATATGCTGATCTGAGGTCTGATGGGGCACATTCTGCTGATCTGAGGTCTGATGGGAACATTCTGCTTATCTGAGTCTGTTGGAGGTACATTCGTAGGATCTGAAGTCTGATGGAGGCACATTCTGCAGATCTGAGGTCTGATGGGGGCACATTCGGCTGATCTGAGGTCTGATGGGGGCACAATACGCTGATCTGAGGTCTGATGGGGGCACATTCTGCTGATCTAAGGTCTGATGGGGGCAGATTCTTCTGATCTGAGGTCTGATGGGGCACAATACGCTGATCTGAGGTCTGATGGGGAAACATTAAGCCGATCTGAGGTCTGATTGGGGGCACATTCTGCTGATCTGAGGTCTGATGGGGGCACATTCTGCTAATCTGAGGTCTGATGGGGGCACAATACGCTGATCTGAGGTCTGATGGAGGCACATTCGGATGATCTGAGGTCTGATGGGGGCACATTTGGATGATCTTTGGTCTTGATGGGGGCACAATACGCTGATCTGAGGTCTGATGGGGACACATTAAGCCGATTTGAGCGTCTGATGGGGGCTCATTAAGCCGATCTGAGGTCTGATGGGGGCACATTCTGCTAATCTGAGGTCTGATGGGCACATTCTGTTAATCTGACGTCTGATGTGGGCACATTCTGCTGATCTGACGTCTGATGGGGCACATTCTTGCTGATCTGAGTTCTGATGGGGGCACATTCTGCTGATCTGAGGTCTGATGGAGGCACATTCGGCTCATTTGAGGTCTGATGGAGGCACATTCGGCTGATCTGAGGTCAAATGGAGGCACATTCGGCTGATCTGATGTCTGATGGGGGCACAATACGCTGATCTGAGGTCTGATGGGGGCACAATACGCTGATCTGAGGTCTGATGGGGGCACAATACGCTGATCTGAGGTCTGATGGGGGCACAATACGCTGATCTGAGATCTGATGGGGGTACATTAAGCCGATCTGAGGTCTGATGGGGGCACATTCGGATAATCTGAGGTCTGATGGGGGCACATTCTTCTGATCTGAGGTCTGATGGGGGCACAATATGCTGATCTGAGGTCTGATGGGGGCAGATTCTGCTGATTTGAGTTCTGATTGAGGCACATTCTGCTGATCTGAGGTCTGATGGAGGCATATTCGGAGGATCTGAGGGTCTGATGGAGGCACATTCTGCAGATCTGAGGTCTGATGGGGGCACATTCTGCTGATCTGAGGTCTGATGGGGGCACAATACGCTGATCTGAGGTCTGATGGAGGCACATTCTTCTGATCTGAAGTCTGATGGGGGCAGATTCTGCTGATCTGAGGTCTGATGAGGGCACAATACGCTGATCTGATGTCTGATGGGGGCACATTTTGCTGATCTGAGGTCTGATGGGGGCACAATACGCTGATCTGAGGTCTGATGGGGGCACATTCTGCTGATCTGAAGTGTGATAGGGGCGCATTCTTGATGATCTGAGGTCTGATGGGGGCACAATACGCTGATCTGAGGTCTTATGGGGGCACATTTTGATGATCTGAGGTCTGTTGGGGGTACATTCTGATGATGATTTGAGGTCTGATGGGGGCACATTCTACTGATCTGAGGTCTGATGGAGTACATTCTGCTGATCTGAGGTCTGATGGGGGCACATTCTGCTGATCTGAGGTCTGATGGGGGCACATTCTGCTGATCTGAGGTCTGATGGGGGCACATTCTGTTCATCTGATGTCTGATGGGGACACAGTAGGCTTATCTGAGGTCTGATGGCGGCACAATACGCTGATCTGAGGTCTGATGGCGGCACAATACGCTGATCTGAGGTCTGATGGGGGCACAATATGCTGATCTGAGGTCTGATGGGGGCACATTCTGATTATCTGAGGTCTGATGGGGGCAGGGGACTGTTAGTTTAGTGATGTAAAAACTGGGGACAGGTTTCCTTTAACATTGTTTTTTACTCCTATTACTCCTATATTTATATTTTACTGCATTATGTGGTAGAGTATTTAGACTAGGGTATGTA
This sequence comes from Rhinella marina, assembly GCA_900303285.1. Classification (NCBI taxonomy): domain Eukaryota; kingdom Metazoa; phylum Chordata; class Amphibia; order Anura; family Bufonidae; genus Rhinella; species Rhinella marina. Next base: position 30,252 of record ONZH01021265.1, on the reverse strand, counting down.
GAAAGTCAATTGTACTGTACTTAACAGCATAGATGATCTAGCAGTTTATACAGTCATATTTCTAATACAATATTATAACCACAACTAGTAGTATGTGCCTGTGAAGTTGGAAACGTGCGTTTGGGAAGCCACTAAGTGAGAAAAATCCTTGTGCAGGATGTTGTGGAGTATTACATTTTTTTATTAAGTAATACTCACAAGCATATGAATTATATCTGATAAAATGCAGATCTCTCTGCCGGACTGGTTTCGCTAGCTTTGGCATTCTTAAGGGCTAGTCTCTAGTCTAAAACCCTTCCCCTCCTTTTTAAAGAAGCACTCACAGGAAACAGTTGAGATCCAGATCAACATTTAACTCATTGAGAGAGAATTCAGGCTAAAAATATATTCTATATTTTTTTTCTGTGAAATGGACCATATTACATAACCCTCTCTCCAGTTACTTTGATGCTGATATATAGTAGAGATTAGCAAATCATCCAAAATTTGCTTAGCCGAATATTCAAAGTTTTCACAAGATTCGAGCGAATACGAATCTTTTCGACGAAGCTGCGCACAAATTACACATTATTAAGTGGTGTTTTGCGAACATTTGCACACTAATAACGAACGTACACTTGTTAAAGGTACACAACTTATGTGAACACGTACGCATGAGCGTACAAAAGTGCGTACGAATCCTTAGCGTACTATTGTTTTTTTCCAGTTCTGAGGGGGGCGTATCTTCACTTTCCTGCTCTTACGGGGCGGAACGTCATTTTCCCGCCATACGCAGAATGTCTAAAATTTACTTACGTTTCATATGTATCTTACGTATAGTTAGCGGTGCAATTTTTGCATACGTTTACAAATAACACGAAGCGAATCCAACAAAATTCGGATTCGCTTCGGAGAAGAAAATTTCCAAGATTCGATATGAATCTTTGAAGCGGCGAATAGATTTGCTCATCTCTAATATATAGCCATTGCCTTCAACGATGAAGTGTGAAGACAGGCTATGTGTTTTCAAACCTGTTTTAAAATTCCGAATATGTTCCCCCAATCTAACCTTCAATTTTCTCCCTGTGTTCCCAACAACTGTTGCCCAAAATGTATAACATTAATAGAGTCACATGTTATTAGTAGTTTCACATCAAATTTCTTTCCTTCTTATGAATGGAAGTAATCCTGCTTCATCATTTTTATTGTTTTGCATACCATGCATTTTCTGCAGGGAAAGAAACCTTTTAGTTGGTTCCCCGTTTTCTAACTTATGACTCTCTCCCCCATATACCTATGGACACTCCGATCTCTTATCGTCCTTACTCTCCTTTAGACTATTTTAGGAGCTTCATGTAATATTTTGCATTGCATAAGGTTATATTTTATAATGGGCCATTTTTTTGTAATTTTTTAAAATCCATTTAAATTCCCTAGAGTACTTGTGTTCTTCCTCTATCATTAAGGTTTTTTTTTCTCTCAAATATTCTATTCTATCTAATCTCTATTATTTCATCCAATTGTGTTTGATAATATATTTCCTCCAAAAATCTCTCTTTAAGGATCTCTACTTGTTCTACATTTTGTCACTCTCAGTACTATTCTTTTTCAATCTGATAAACTGTTCCTTAGGGACATTATCTAGCCAGGGAGAGAAATAACAGCTACTTTTTTCTAGGTAACTGTTCACATCTGTTTTTTTTTAAAAATGTTTTGGTGTACAATCAATTTTGTTCTTTATAAATGACCAAATCTAAAAAAGATGTTTTGTTCACCAATTTACCATGTATGCCTGAATCATTGTTATTAAGTTCAGTGAGGAAGTCTACTAAGTGTTCCCTCAAACCTCCCCATAGGAGGCCATAGGAGGATACAGTCGTCTATGTAACACCATTTAATTAAACCTTTGGGTGGCATCATATACAGTAGATGAGTTTCTCCTCCCATAGAGCCATGTATATGTTTGAATAGATGGGGTGAGTTTTTCCCCCATAGCCATGCCCCTTTCCTGTAGGTAATAATTATCATCATCCCACCAAAACTAATTATGATAAAGGATGTAAAAATATAAGCTCTATAATATAGAGCCTCTGCATTTCTCTCATCTCAGGGATCTTAGACAACAGTTCAGACACCGCATTGATTTGTCTTTCTTGCGGTATTCATGTGTACAGCGAGGAAAAATGAATGTGCTGTAGAGAACCTATTGCAGAGATTATGAAGATTATGGCTCTAAAGGGGGCGGGGCTTCTTTATTTTTATGGACCTTAGGTGGAAATTATATCACAGAATTTTTGGGTTCTTATTATTTAAATATCCATATTCTTTATCATTTAGTCTTCCCAGATATTTGACTTTTTTAAAACTACCATAAGCTGGTGCATATACTTCTCAGTTGGATTGTTTTTTAATTTTGTATATTTTTTCTTATATTCCAGTCCCAACATTATGTCCATTTTGTTTTTGTACCATTCTTCTAAGTTTTTTCTTTCTGTATATTAACTAATGTATCTTTCCTCCTAACAGTCCCATTAAAATTGGAAAAGTCCTCCCAATAATTTTTTTTATTGTAGATTTGAATGTGTCTGCAGTAAATCTTGATTCACAACTCAGGAAACACAATTGCATTTTTAACCCCTTAGTGACATAATTTTAGCCTTAAAGGGGTATTCCCATCTCACAAATGTAGTTTGTATAGTTAGATATAGCCATACCAATATTATTACTAATACAATGTATTTATATAAAATGTACCGTTTAGAAGATTTGCCTATTTGTATATCCATTGTCCCACACAGGCCACCACAGCCATGTAGTAATGGTGGTCAGCTTGATCCTTTTCAAACCGCTCTGAGGTAACTACTGTATTGTGAACACATATTGCATGAGCATGCAGAGATACATCTTCTGGTACTTTTACATCTGCGTTTTGGCCGCTACCAGTCCAAAACCAATGGGCAGGATCCGTCCAAAACGCAGACTTTATAAACCGATCCTGCTCCATAGAGATTAATTGATCTTGGAACAGGATCCGTTTCTCTGCGTTTTGGAAGTGTAGACAAAAATGTTACAACCCTAAGATGTGTCTCCGCATGCTCATGCAATGTGTGTTCACAATACAGCAGTTACCTCAGAACGGGTTTGAACAAGAGCAAGCCAGCCACCACTACTACATGGCCACGGTGGCCGTAACCAGGGGCAACGACCTGACTGATGTGTGTGGGACAATGGATATACAAATAGGGAAATCTTCTAAACGGTACATTTTATATAAATACATTCTATTAGTAATACTATTGGTATGGCTATATCTAACTATACAAACTACATTTGTGAGATGGTAATACCCCTTTAAGGACCAATAATATTTTGCCCCTTTGTGTTCTAGCACATAAACTTTTTAATTTTTAATTCTATTTTTTTATTTTGTGGGACAGTGATATCTTCTGTTTAGCTTGGACTAATGCTGTCATTTTAGTGTTAACAAGACCAGTTCCATGCTTCTAGCTTCTACCATTGAAGAGATATCATCTAAAGCAGCCCTCCCCCCTCCACTTCTGCCTTCCCACAGCTAGAGCTGAGCTGGGGCAAAACAGTTACAGTAGGTGGTTAAGTGGCAATAAGTATGTTACTGTCCCTAAGAAGTAACTACTACTCCATAAAAACCAACATCTCACCTAACTACCACCACCCCCTTCTTGTGCTCAGTTATCCGACATTCACACTTGTCTCCTCAGGGTGAAAGCAATGTATGTAAAGTAGCTGGCCTTATCTGCACTATCACCATGGGTTTCTCTCCACAGGCACAGTATCTACCAAGCAATTCCAGGTTGTAGTATTTGCTTTTTATTACTACCCTCTTTCCATGATCTTCTTGTCATTTCCCCACCCCATAGTTTACTATCAGTGCAGTTCCTCTGGGGGAGAACAGTCCAGTATAGGATTATACAATCCAGATGCAATAATGTTGGACTAATCACGGTTGGGCTCCTTCTCTCCAAAGGCATCCAAGCAGCCTCATGTTTTGAATGCTTTAAAATTTGGATAAGGGTATGTTGCTTAACCCCTTTAGTACCGATCCACTTTTCACTTGAGTCCCAGGTCATTTTTTGCAAATCTGACATGTCACTTTATGTGGTAATAACTATGGAACGCTTTTACTTATCCAGGTGATTCTGAGACACATTGTACTTCATATTAGTGATAAATTTGAGTTAAATGTTTCACCTTTATATAATAAAAAATCCAAAATTTACAGAAAATTTGGAAAATTCAGAATTCTCTAAATTTGAATTTCTTTGCTTTTAAGGCAGACAGTGATACCTCATAAAATACATTTACTTTACATTTCCCATACAGTATGTCTATTTTATGTTGCCATCATTTTGAAAATGTCATTTTATATTTTAGGATGTAAGATGGCTTAGAATTTTAGAAGCAATTCTTAAAAATTTTAAGAAAATTTCCAAAAACCCCTGTTTTAAGGTCCAGTTCAGTTATGAAGTTACTTTGTTGGCTAGAAGAAATGACCCCAAGTTGTTCAAAACTGATTTTACAAACTTTGTTAACCCTTTAGGTGTTCCACAAGAATGAAAGGAAAATGGAGGTGAAATGTCAAAATTTCACTTTTTTGCAGAATTTCCATCTTAATCTATTAATTCTGTGATGTTTCGAAGAAGAAGGAAAACATCCCTCCAGAAGGGGGAACCAGGGGGCAGTCCCACCATACATGTTTGTATATACCAATTAAACAGCAGTTCCTTCAGCAACAAGGTGACTATGAGGGGTTAAGATCGTAGATATGTGCCACTGTAAGATACCAATGAAGTAGTATTTTAAAAGCTGTCTCCCAGTGAGTGGTACCCTGGGACACATACTTTACTACAGGGAATGCCACTTACCAATCATCCACAGAGTGTGTCACCCCAAGATCCTCCTCCAACCTGATGGCAAAAGTGAATGATCACATGTTCATGTACAAAAGGGGAACAAAAAAAATGTAACAAAACGTAGGACGTAGTGCGCGCACTATGACCTGACGCTGCATGCAGTCAGGTGACAGTGCAGGGCCGGCCTTAGAAGCCAGAGGAGCGCCGGACCCGGAGCGGAGCCGCGGCGCAGGACAGGTAAGAGAGGTTTTTATTTTATTGTTATGGGGCTGGGTGGGCTGATCTGAGGTCTGATGGGGGCACACTGGGCTGATCTGAGGTCTGATGGGGGCACAATGGGCTGTTCTGAGGTCTGATGGGAGCACACTGGGCTGTTCTGAGGGCTGATGGGGGCACACTGGGCTGTTCTGAGGGCTGATGGGGGCACACTGGGCTGATCTGAGGTCTAATGGGGGCACACTGGGCTGATCTGAGGTCTGATGGGGGCACACTGGGATGTTCTGAGGTCTGATGGGGGCACACTGGGCTGTTCTGAGGTCTGATGGGAACACACTGGGCTGATCTGAGGTCTGATGCGGGCACACTGGGCTGATCTGAGGTCTGATGCGGGCACACTGGGCTGATCTGAGGTCTGATGGGGGTCTGATGTGATGTCCTGAAATTTATTCTGTCTGATTTATTCAGTCTGATATGAGGTCTGATGAAAAATATTTTTTCTCATTTTCCTACTCTAAAATCTGTGGTGCGTCTTATCTTCGGGTGCGTCTTATAAAGCGAAAAAATACGGTAATTGGTATCACGGTATCTGAAAATGCCTGAACTATTAAAATATAAAAGTGTTTATCTGGAAAGAGAATGCAAAACATATGACAAGGCATTTTTATTTTTTTGTTTTTTTTTTTATATTTTTAAAGGTAGTAAAACATAATAAATACTATATTAATTTTGTATTGCCATAATTACACTGACCTATGCAATAAAGCTGTCATGCCATTTTTAACTCCCAGTGAAAAATGTAAGAACAAAACCGAAATACAACTGCAGCATTATTTATTTATTTTTTTCCAGTTTCAACTTGTGAAGAATTTTTCCTCCATTTTTCAATGTAGCATATAGTAAATTAAATGGCGCCCTTAAAAAATACAACTTGTCACACAGGAAACAAATCTTCATAAGGCCATGAAATGGAAAGGTAAAAAAAAAATAATTATGGCTTTTGGAAAAAAAAAAAAAACTGGTTTGGTCCCAACAGGGTTAAGGGCAATGGATGAAAAAATTGAATCTATCAACTGAGGTACCCTTAGTGCCTTAGTGTATAATTATAAAATGGAAGAAACATTTGACTTTAAGCTATCCGCGTTAATTAAAAAAAAAAACAACATAATTCATGTGGTTATTTATATCATGTTTGCATTTGATAAGGATCTTCTTTTGTTTATAGTGCACTCTGGGAATTAAAAGAAAATAAGCTCTCAATGCCTGCATAAGTCTTCCATTTCACAATTACCCAAGTATATAACATCATAGATTCTTTTGCCGATTATTTTATGTCCCCTCAAGGAAAACTTGCCTGGCAACAAGGAAAAATGTAATGAGTGCCACAATGAATGTCTTCAAGGATCAATTGTATCTCTTGATGTAAACCTATAAAGCAGAGTTATTGTTCTTTCCCACAAGTAAGGGCTCCTGAGTTGACACTTTAATTTAGATGACAGTAGGATGTTGATTAAGAAAGGATTCTGCCATTGATAAAGTAGTTTATATTTTACCTCATTTAAAGAGCAAAGCTCCCTACCAAATGCATATTACAGTGGCCCCTCAAGATACAATGGCCCCAGGATACAATATTTTCAACTTACAATTGTCTTTCCAGACCCATTGTACTTTGAAACTAGACTCAACATACGATGCCTCAGACTCAGATCCAACCAATAAAGGCCACTTCTCTGGTAAAATATCTGGATTAGTTACTAGTTAGCAGCAATTCCTGACTATTATATGTAAGGACTTGTTTTATCTGTCTTAGTTATTTGCTTATATTTCTTTGGGGTTACAACTGTGTTACTGGAACCAATTAATATTGTAACTTGAGGGACCACTGTATATGCAGCATATCATGCTCTGTATACAAAGCAAGAAAAGTTCAAAGTAACCTTGTTTTGGGGAGGAGCAAGATATTATGACCATGGTGATAAACGTCAGTCCTCTTCGGTAATGTTTTTTTTTTTTTTTTTTTCGTTTTGGGTAGAGATAACATCATAACTCATTTTGAGCTCTGCAACTTTTTTTGTCTGGGAACAAGCTAAAACAGCATTTATGCAAAACTGTGCTGGTCTAACCTTTGCCCGTTTGTGGGTCAGTCTCATGAAGACCAAGTCCATGGACAGGCATGTATCATTTAGGACACTTTTACAGGATTTATTATGTTTTCCTGCTTTTTTGATAAATTCTGATCCCATTCTTGGGACAAAACAATAAACTACAATACCAAGCCATAATATGGCCGTCTGAAAGTGACTGTAAAGTTTAGAATCTTTACTCACTGATAAAAGTATAATATACTGCATTATGATGTGTACAATCATACAACGCGGTCATGTCATGTCACAATGGCCAATGGAAATTGCATGTGATGAAAATGATTGCTACTGCAATATTCCCACTCTTATGCATTTAAAATTGTCGGGATCTCATATCCTGTTTACATGGGGAGATGTTCTGCCAATATATGCAATCTTTATACTGGGCAATGTTTGTCTTCTTAAAGGGTTTCTGTCACCAGATTTGGGCATACTAAACAGGATGGCATTTGCAATGTGCAAATGCCACCTGATGCCCAATCTGGTTTTCTTACAGTAATCAGATGAGCCGTTTTCTTAAAAAAAGCACTTTTATAATATGTAAATTAGGCGTACTAGGTGCAAGAGGCGTTTACCTTGCACCTAGTAATCGCCGTGTTCCTACCTCTAGTGCCGCCTCCTTCTTCCTGATTGACAGGGCCAGGCAGCTTGCTCGATGAGCTGCCGGCCCTGACCTCGATCGAAATCCCGCGCCTGCGCCGTGTAGGATAAATTCTGCGCAGGCGCAGATAGTTCACCCGGCCGCCCGGCTCCTGCCTCTCTCACTGCGCCTGCGCCGTGCGGAGTAAAAGCGGCGCAGGCGCAGTGAGACCCGGGAGCCGGCGGGATTTCGATCGAGGTCAGGGCCGGCAGCTCATCGAGCAAGCTGCCTGGCCCTGTCAATCAGGAAGAAGGAGGCGGCACTAGAGGTAGGAACACGGCGATTACTAGGTGCAAGGTAAACGCCTCTTGCACCTAGTACGCCTAATTTACATATTATAAAAGTGCTTTTTTTAAGAAAACGGCTCATCTGATTACTGTAAGAAAACCAGATTGGGCATCAGGTGGCATTTGCACATTGCAAATGCCATCCTGTTTAGTATGCCCAAATCTGGTGACAGAAACCCTTTAATGCATTTGTCTGTATAAAAGAGCCTTAGGGCTTGTTAGGATAATCCAGTGCAGAAACCTTAGGGTTCCCTTTAGATTCAGTTCTGATTGTTACTAGTGTTGATCGAGCACCGTAATGCTCGGGTGCTCTGGCCAAACACTAGGTGGTGCACGAGTGCTCGGCCGAGCACCCAAGTATAATGGAAGTCGATAGGAGTACACGAGCATTAGACCAGGCGCCCCCCGCTCTGAAGAGGGGAGGGTATCTGGTTCATAGGGAAAGTTGAGAAAATGGTGGAAACACCACTGAAATGGTTTGGGAACAGCATGGGGAGGATGTCTGGATGCATCTTGGACACCGAACTCGCTGCTGGGAACGATGTTGTCCGAGTATTATGCCACTTTTACGGAATGACAAGAATACTCCCCAAAACCGAATATAACATCGATTTTAGAGGAAATAGTGTTAGGAAACATATATTTTCTTGTACGTAAAGTGCAAGTGCTGCCAAAAATTACAAGGAAGAGGTACTCTGATACAACCAGTATATCACATAAAGGAGGGCCTCATTCACATTGTGGTACAATTGTTAATGACGTAGGACTCCTACACTCATAAAGCCTATGCACAAAGGGAAAGGGCTGCCAAAAATTACAAGGAACAGGCACTCCAATACACCCTTGAAAAATTAGGATTGATGGCCTGCTGCTGACACTCAAAAAAAAATAGGGGTGACGTGCTGCTGCTGAGCTGACCGTCTAAAAAATTATGGGTGACATGCTGCTGCTGAGCTGACCACCTAAAACATTATGGTTGAGGGCCTGCTGGTGAGCTGACCGTCTAAAACATTATGGTTGAGGGCCTGCTGGTGAGCTGACCGTTCAAAACACTATGGTTGAGGGCCTGCTGGTGAGCTGACCGTCTAAAACAGTATGGTTGAGGGCCTCCTGGTGAGCTGACCGTCTAAAACATTATGGTTGAGGGCCTGCTGGTGAGCTGTCCATCTAAAACATTATGGTTATGGTAATGTCGAATTGATTAACAGCAGGAAAAAATGACACCGGATGTCAGCTATATAGGATACAGTAACCTTATAATGCACAAGCCGCGCAGGTAATGTCAACTTTATTAACGGCAGAAAAAATGACACCGGATGTCAGCTATATAGGATACAGTAACGTTAAAATGCACAAGCTGCGCAGGTGGTGTTAAGATCAGGCAAATTTCAACAGAACAACTAGCCCTGCCTAGCCAAATCCTATCCCTACACTATCTACGGCATTACAGTGAATGCCAGTACCTGGCTACGGCATTATAGTGAATGCAGGTACCTCCCCGCACGCTAATTGGCTAATTAGCGTGCGGGGAGGGGACTCGAGCATGGCGCTCGAGCACACGCAGTGTTCGGCCAAACATCGCGTGGTCCTGAGCACCGAAATGATCGAACGAATATCATATTCGGCCAAGCATGCTCGCTTAACACTAATTGCTACCTTCACCTATAGAGATTATTAATGTACCTACCATAGATATTTATAATGAAAAAGGAATACTTTTTTAGTGAATATCAATCTTAAAAATATCCTTAAGTAAAAAAAACTCTTTACTGGCACAATTGTTATGAAATATTTGTTTACAGTCATCTAAAAGACACTTTTTTCTGTTTGACATTATAAACAGTTTTATCTTGTACAGAGCCACCAGATGTCTCACAGAGGTACCCCTATTTTTATCAGAAGAAAGCCTTTCAGTAAATGGTCACTTATTTACCACTGTAGAAAATTATTATATTTTAAAAGAGAAGAGCAAGGGCATCAGGGTATGATTACTCCTGCCTATTCTTGATTCAAATACACTGGCAGCATAGGATTTTCATTTAACTCCTTATTGTTTTGGGCATACAGCAAATGTGCACATTTATGTCCCATGTGGATGTATCCTAATATTTCCATTTAGCTATAAGGTGTGCCCCCAGAATCACTTCCTCTGGTGGGCCCTAGGCACTCCAGTCCCACACTGTTGGCAGCTGAAGGATTGAACTGAGCATATGCATCCACCTCAGCATAGAGGGCAGAAAGATGAGGAAAAGAACAAATAGCATGTGCCACTATATAGAAATACATCAGTGGCTATAATAAATTTTGAATTACTATATGCAATCACAAAAATATTCAGGTTTGAAATATCTAGAATATTTTTGTGGGACAATCCCCACCATCATTAGGGCTTTTATTACTATTTACTGTTTATTACATCAAATGTTGATAGTATAGGGACATTAAATGTGTGTCTGTCTTTACTGTTTTGAAAGTAGAAATTATCTATCCTCCGGTTTGTTGTTTTTACAATTTGTGGCACAATTTACAAATTATGGAACATTTAAGTTTTTATTCCATTATATTATAATATAATATAATATAATATATTTCATACCTCAGGAATACGTTCACAGGCATTAATACTGGACAGCCCTGTGAGCATTTGATGTATCCGGTGGTCAATATCACAATCAACCTGAATTATCACAATGCTGGTGCTGGCAGAGACCGAGTGCAGCAGGGTATCTGTCAATTACAGCTGCCCTTTAATTGGTGCTCCCATGGACATAGCAGAATGTACAAGTATGTACATTATAATTTTTGGAAAATTTGATTCAGCTTCTTTCGCCAAAGTTTAGAAAAAAAATTTGCTTCGTGACAAAATATTTAGTCACAAAGCACATTTTTTTTAAAGTAGCGGGTGCAATGACAGGGAGCTGTGATAGAGCCACTCCCCATTTTTGTACCCCTCAGATGCCGCATTCATTCATGATTGTGGCATCTGAGAATAATAATACAGTTTAAAATTAACAGAAAAAAAAATTAAATCATACTTACTGCCTCCATTTGCCCCCGTGGGCCAACCGCTGACATCTTACTTGAAGGTCTTGCGCAAAATCATACGTGGCCTGAGATGATGTTGTCACGCCGGCCGGTGTCACCATGCATCTTTAATCAAGGCGGTAAATGGAGAAGGTAAGTTGGATTTTTTTTTTTTTTTACACTATTTCAGGTTAAATTGATTTGCTACCACGAAGCACGAGGAAATTTGGCTTTGCATGAATCAAATTTATCCTGAAATTCGGGTCAAATTCCTCTTTGTTGGATTTGATTAGCTCATCAATTATAATATGGGTTTCAGTTCCCACAAATAACATACATGGATTTCAGATTGTGTTTAGTGGTTTTGGTTTCAAGTAATTAATATCATTCTGTAAAATAAGGAAATTGCCATAATTGTGAAAGTATACAAGGATCAATCCACACAGTTACATTATTAACCACAATATGCAGACAGTCCTAAAATGTGTTTTTACCAATGTACTGTACAATAAGTGAATTATGTTTTGGTCTTTAAGGCGATCAGTGGATAGTTTAATAGCTAGGATCTAGACAAACATTAGCAATTTAGATACAATAGAATACTTACAAATGTGGGAATACATTAATTCTACTTGTCACTTAACTATTGGTGATGTTGATTCATTGGAATGCAAATTAGCTTAATGGAGATGTCGTGTACAATAAACCAGTGATGTGTTTCCTTGCTAATGTTGTAATATAACATTGCATCACTGTAACCACATTGTAACAAATCCTCTTTTCCAAACATTTGTTCTGACTTTTGTCCTCCAGCGTTTTACAATGAAGTGGCAGCAGACATCACCATTTACTGCCATCTGTATACTGGCTAATTTGCTTTTGGTCCATATATGTTATGAGATGACAGCAGTAAAAAGCAATGAGCCATTTACTGTGTGCTTTCTGTAAGGGCAGTATAGTGCATACCAATCACCTGGATTGCTTCATTTGCTTTTCTGCAGCATTACCTTCTCGTAACATAACATTGCAATTAGCCGTCCCAGAATCATTAAAAGATAAGAGATCTAATTTAACTACACAGATTTTACTGATTCAGACGTAGCTTTGCTGATATGAACTTTCTAATGAAGGACACATCTCCCTGCTAAAGTCATGATTGTTGTATGCAACTGTTCAACTGATTTTCAGGCTTTTCCATAACATCTAAACCTCCTCATTCTGTATGTGACAAAACTAAGCGCTAATGCTATTTTATAGTTAGAGATGTACTGTGCATACACCATCAGCCATAATATTAAAACTTAGTATTGTGTTTGCCTCTCTCATACACCAAAACATTTGACATATTGAGGCATGGGTTCCCCAAGACCTCTGAAGGAGGCTGTGGTATCTGGCACCAAGACATTTGCAGCAGAATTTTGAAAGGAGGTTTCACAAATGTGCTAGAAACAGCACTTTAAACTACTTATGTGAAATCCAGCAGCTGTTCCACTAGTTCACTGTATCAGCATAGCTGAACCACCTAATACTCATTGACTATTCTATGATTCGACAGGGATTCAGCATAAATGCCAACTTTCGGCTGGACAAAAAGTTGCGCATGCAGGACTTTTTATGTGACCAAAATCTGGAATTTATGCCAGAAAGTGACCAGATTCCTGTTGGATCCCTTTATATCTGATGATCTGTGACATTATCTGACAATGCTGGATAAGGTTCTGGAACAGCCTGCAAGATTTCACATTGCAGACGTGAATGTAGCCATGCTAAGATGTTGTTATTAGCTCACCAGTGAAGATTTTCTTCTCTGGGAAGTATCATCCCATTGTTAAGTACAGTCTTCTTCATGACTGCATGGCACTTCCATCCTAAACATGGCTGCTGACAGAGGATCATGTAACTTGACACGACAATCAGCAGCCTGGGATGGGAAGACTGTGCAGTCATGGAGAACACTTGCTGTACTAAACAAAGGGTTAGCTTTAAATTTAGACCTCCTGTACAAGAATAGAGGGACCTCCATGGATCACATTTTTCCAGGAAGCCACCACCATTAGGGAACAATATTCCATTAAGGGGTGTCATTTTTCTGAACAACATTTAAGTGTTATTACATGTCAAAGTGACATCTCCATGAATGTCAAGACCCAAGGATTCTCAGCAAAACAGTATTCCACTGCCTGTGGTGGTTTGTTTTCTTCTCATAAGGCATTCTGATGCAATCTCTTTTCCAGATAAGTGACACACACGAACCCTGCAAAGCATATAATGTAACATAAAATCTCATCCGACCAGGCCACCGTCTAGTTCTGCTGCTCATGTTATCCTTGTAGATACTTTCAATGGTGGAAAGTGACCAACGTGAGCACAGAACCCCAGATGCAGAAAGCTGCATCACACTGTTCTTACAGCTTTCTATCATGGCCAGCATGAAGTTTTTCAACAACTTTCTTGTGCAGAAAAAATTGCTCTTCTGTGCAACTGGACCAGGCAGGCAAATCTACGCTTCCCACATAGATCAATTATTCTTAGGCACCCATGACTCACCATTGTCATTCATTGAACCACTTTGATGGGCACTAATTATTGCATACTGGGAACACCACAAATAGCTGTAGTTTTGGAGATGTTGTGGCCCATTTGTCTGGCCATCACAAGTTGAACCTTATCAAATTTGCTGACATCCTTATGAATGCCTATTTGACCTGCTTCCAGCATATCAACTTCAAAAAACATCTTAAAACATCCCATGCATTGAGATTTACCATTGCCATGAAATAATCCAATAATCCATTTTATTCATTTCAAATGTCAGTGTTTTAATGTTATGGTGATGTATGATCACCTTGATTCTCTCTGGGGGCTTCAAAATATGCAGTACACTATGATAACTCTCAAGTACACCATAACATAGTAGGTCTCTGTACACTTGCATTCATCATGGTTGTTGTATACCGAGCAGTAACAAAGGCCTATTTATATGGGTCAGTGTTTGGCCAAACGAACATTCATTCTTGAACATTGCCTGGTGTAAAGATACTCAGAGATCAGCAGACAAGCAAACAAATGCTTTTTGTAAATGGGGATGTGCTGCCGACAAACCGCATAATCTAGGAGAGAAGGGGGTTGAATGAACAATCACAAACATGGCATGTCTGCTTTAGTAACTACTTGCATTCACGATGTAATAACAATTCTGGAGCATCCATTTGTATAATTCTGCGATGCGCTATTCCTCTATTATATCTAATATTAATGAAATGCCACACTGGGTGTTACCGGTTGGGTGGGAATGTCCCTGCACAGTCTAACATTATCCAGTCAGTGCTCAAACTGTGCAGAGACACCCCCCCAACTGCTAACACCCAGACTGACCTTTATTTATAGTACAAATAATACAGGGACGGCACAACCTAAAATCATATGAATAGATTCTCCAGAATTCTTATTCCATGGGAGAATGCAAGTAATTACTGAAACAGACATCAGAAGAGGTGACAGGTCCTCTTGAAAATAAGATGCAAGAACTCTCTCATTGTAGAGGAATGAGTAAACTTCCTCAGCATTTATTCCCTGTCTAATACTCAATTGGGTATGTATATCTATAATTTCTCTTATGAGCCACTGGTGAGTGGATGGAGGTAATAAACTTACCAACAAGGATATAAATACTGGGAACGTTTTATCACCCTTTACTTAAACCAGAACATTAAGGGCAAGATTTCCATCATTTTAACAATGGACTGTAAAGTCCTACAGTATGGAAATGTTGGATACAGTATGGAACCAACATCTAACAAAAAATGGAAATTCCATGTGTTTTATTGGAAGATGTCACACATTGTTCCTGTGATATTATGTGGGATGTGACTTACATTAACAGCAATGTTCGTCAACTTGATATCGATGAAAACGTCATCACTGCTTCATTCTCCTGGAACAGGTACCTTGTGTGTGTGTTGATGTGGGTTGTCGATGAGGCAAAATGAGCACTTGAAAGCAATAGTGGGAAGACAAACAAGATTTCAGAAAATAAGTGCAGTGTAAATAAGCAGTTATCCATTTCATAATAATGAGTGCTAGTGGAATAAATTATATATAAGATATACATGTACATGTGTGTTGCACACTTTGCATCGTATTTACTGTACATACATCAAAATATTGCTCGCTGTGATATAAAAATTCTATCATTTTAAGAAAAGTTTTAAATGCACTTTACCTTCAGTCTGACACCTTGAAATAACTACATGGTAAAGGAAATTATTGTTTCCTGGCACTGCAGTGATTGACAGGATGATTGCTGCTGATAGCACAGTGCACAGTGCCCTTATTTCTGTAAGTGCTGTTGTATTTATCCATCAAAATGTACTTCTCTGATCATTCACAGTTAAAAGAAAAAAACTGACAGTGATAAATGATAAAGAGTCACTTTAAGTGCGTATAGACTTATTGAACCTGTGCAGAACAAAGATAGATTCTGAAGGGGAGATTAGAATTTTTATGGAATTGGAAACTGTTTTCATACAAAAATATGACACCTGATCCAAAATGAGGGCATGCACATTGCATTCAGAAAGTCTTTAGACTCTTTCACTTTTTTACATTTTGCTATGTTACAGCGTTGTGATAAAATAAAAATAAAAAAAATAAAAATCAAGTCTCCTCCATCAATGATCACTCAATTGCCCTTAATAAAAAAAAATATTAAAAAGGAAAAACTAAAATTTCACATGGACATTGTCCCTATAACACTTGAAATTTAGCTCTGGGGCCTCCCTTTTCTCTTGATCATCTTTAAGATGTTTCTACACCTTGATTGGAGTCCACCCGTGGTTTATTCAGTTGTTTGGGAATGATAAGGAAAGACACAGCCCTGTCTAAAGAGGGTCTCACAGCTGACAATGCATATATATGAGCAAAAACTGAGCCATGAGCAGGAATAAACTGCCTGTAGAGCTCAGAGACATAATTGTTTGGAGGCACAGATCTGGAGAAAGGTACAAAATAATTTCTGCTGCGCTGAAAGTTCCCAAGAGCACAGTGGCCTCCATCATTTTAAATGGAAGAAATTTAAAATCAAGACTACTGCTAGAGCTATCCGCCCCACCAAACAAAGTAATCGGGGGTGGGGGGGTATGGTAAGTGAGGTGAGCACCTAAAGGGTTCTCAGTGAGAAACAAGATTCTCTGGTGTAATGAAACCAAGATTGAATGTTTTGACTTCAATTGTAAGCATTATGTCTGGAGGAAACTGCACACTGCCCAATATCATCCTTACAGTGAAGCATGGTGGTGGCAATATCTTGCTGTGGGGGTGTATTTCAGCAGCTGGAACAAAGAGACAGGTCAGAGTTGAGGGAAATATTAATGGAGCAAGGTACTGAGATATTATTAATAAACTGTACTGTACTAATGCACAGTACATGGCAAGATTCTAAAGTGTGTGGAAAGTATGTAATGTGTCAGAGACATGTGTGCAGCAAGTGTCTAATGTGTTGGTGGCATGTATACAGCAGGTGTAGAATATTTGTGAAATACTTGTGCTATATGCAGGGGTGTTGCTAGGGTCTCAAACGATCCAGGGCCCAAGTACCAATGTATTTAGCCCCAGTCAACGCCAAACAAACCTCTCCGCCCCCACCCTCACTAGTATTAAAGACATTTAACTTGCTCTACTTGCTGTATAGACACTGTCAAACATACAGGACCATACAGCAGCACATACCTCTCACATCCAGGGCCTCCCAGGTGACATCTCCTGTGATGTAGATATTCTCTGTCATCATCTTCTCCATTCGGTCCGGACAACTTCTTTCAGCCGCGGTTTGTCTCTGCAGAGTGCGACACACAGACATCTTAGTTTCCTCACATTTCTATCATCATCCCCCAACCTGGAGTCCCCACAGTGTTATCCTGCTGCTCACTGTGCTCTCTAATACTCCCAGATACTATCCTGAAGAAACATTAATGCCCCCAATACTAATAGTGCTCCTCCATGTCCCACCAATAGTAATTCCCTTCTAGAATGCTCTCATAAGTAATACTGCCCCCTACAATGCCCCAACAGTGATAATACTCCCCAAGAGCACCTCCATTAGTAGAAGAGCCCTCCAGTATTAATAATGCCATCACAGAGCCCCCAGTAGAAATAAGGCCCCCAATTGTGCCCCCAGTAGTAATAAAGCTCTCTATAGACCCCTCAGTAGTAATACAGTCGATAAGCACCCCTGTAGAGCCCCCTGAAGCAATAAGGACCCCGATAATGTACCTTTTTTATATAATTCCCCCTGCAGTGCCCCCTCTAGTTATAATCCTCCCTGTAGCACCCTCAGAAATTATAATGCCCCAGCCATTCCAACATACAGGCCCATGTACATAACATAATTTCCCTCCACCATACAGTCCCATGTAAATAACATCACGTCATCTCTCAAACATGCAGCCCCATGTAAATAACATCAATTCCCTGCCTTCAGCCCTTCAAACACACAGTCCTGTGTACAAAACATCATTCTCTCCCTTCATACTTATCCAACACACAGTCCCATGTAATAAACTTCACTCCCTCCCAAACCGCCTCCAGGCTATGTACACCTTTGGAGGAAATTTTTGTTTATGATTGCATTTTACTCATTTTTGGCTACAAATCATATCTTGAATTGGCCTTTATTAAAATGTTTGAGTTTGAGTTCTGTCACAAAGGGTTAACTATTTTTCTAACTGTGTGACTGATACTTTCACTTTCACTTTGAGTCATCATCTAATAAACCTTATCAGTAAACTACTAAGAGGTCATAAATAGTTGTTGAAGCCACATTCTTATCAGTAAGATAAGAATTGTGCTATAATGATTGTTTATAATGTCAAAGAGCAGAGATAAGGAGCCTGTCAGTTCCCCAACTGACGTTAAAGAGAGAAAATCCACAGACTGCTACTAGAGCATCTCAGCTTTGGACAGAAAAAAGGACTCCATATTTTTAATAAAGACCAATTGAAAAAATTATTTTTAGCTCAAAATGAGTACAATGCAATAATGAAAAACAACTGCCCAAAAAGATGTACATAGCCTTTAACAGTTGGGCTGGATGAAGGGGTTGGATTGACAATTTGGCCTGGGAGTGGGGTGGGGACACCATTTCAATTTTCACCTCAAGCAGCAGAAAGGCTAGAATCAATACTGATGCAGACTATAGGTGCTGTGCATCATGTGTATTAGAGAAAATCCAAGTGAATCAACGTAAAAATAAATAGAATATCTCTGATGTTTAGGATGTTCCGCTTAGGGTTGGGGGTAGTGGTGTCGGTTTGTTGCTAAACATGTGTGATAGGGCCAGTGTATGGATGTAAAAGACATAACACTGTGAATGTGTCCAAATTACAGTGGAGAAATATTTATAGGTGATCCCCTTACAGATTAGTGAATTTCCTGGAATGGTAGCTCCTCCTCAGAACATTACAAAGTTTTATAAGTAGCTGTGCTTTTTACACAAGGTGGGCAATTTTCCTTCATAACACCCTATGAGACACTTTGGTTTTGAAATGGCTACAATTCATAATTTGTCAGCAGATGATTTTTTAATAAAATGTTAAACTGACAAATACTGCTTGCAGGAAGGTAATTGGCAGAAATACCTTTTTCTGCAATGACAGCTTTTTGTGGGGGGAGGGAGTAAGTTTTCCGCTAGCTTTGCACATGCAGTTTTATGTCAGTTTTTAATGCCAGTTTTTAAGCTGAAAACAGGAGTGTATGCCATAAATGGAGAAGCCCTTTCAGTGGCTGATACAGAGTAAATGTAGTGTTATTGTAACTCCTGTAGGTAGGACAGACAAGGACAGTGATCCCCAACCTAGAACCCAGTCTGGTTTCCCTACCTACTTATAATATAAGCCATACTTGGGAGAACAGCAACTAGATGATGGTCCCTACTTTAAAGTGCAGAGACGGACAAATACCAACAGACAAGAAACAAAAGCAAAATTGTACATCAATGGGTCAGAACCAGATGGGCTGCGCAGCACCAAACAAGAGACAGAGAGTGGTCAGAAGACATGTCAAGATCAGAACCAAACATAGTGTGCAGTACCACACACACGAGACAGAGAGTGGTCAGAAGACAAGCCAGGGTCAGAAGCACAGAGGAATCAGTACAGAAATACAGGAATATAGAACAAGGCTAGTGAGCCAAACAAAACTAACACTGGCAATTGTGTATGGCCAGGAAGGGATTTTAATAGAGCGCGGAGTCCCTGGATCAGAACCTGATAGGTCCATGACTTGCGTCACCAGGGGGAGGAGCTCAGCAGCATGCCTCTCCCAACATGGCTGTGTCAAGGCTGAGGTTCGTGCAGCTGTAGCCCGGACAGGTAGGTTTTTTACAGTTATTTCTACACTTGTAGTATAACATCATTTTTTATCATCTGAATTGTTGTCCATGTAGTTCCACATTTATGGTTGGTGGTTCTGGTGATGGTTTAATGTTGTTGCCAAACAGTTTTGTAGCTGATTGTATTGACGGCAGAACTAACCCACCAAGAAAGGTAGGTTTGGCCAACAGTCTAATGTGTAGAGAGCTTCTGACTGAGCCCCGACTGGTGATGTCGGGGGAGAGAAGGATGGAGCAAAATTAATATTTTCACCTGAACCTTTTGTTCTCCTTGTGAAATAAGCTGCCATTAGAAGTGTCTGGCAGTGTATTTCTATGCTCTTCCCACTGAATATACATACATGTTCGGCCAAATTGAAAGTGTGCGGGGGCACCAGGACGGAGTAGAGAGAGATAGCTGTTAGCTGAAAAATTGTTTGGCTAGCAGCTATTGAATTTGTTACCTTACAGGTGGCTAATTATCCGGTCTACCCCTTGTCCTGATTATGCTATAAGGAAGTGGGCATGCAATTGTACATTTTTGCTGACAAACCTCTTTAAAAGTCTCCTAAATATCTCATTAAGAATTAGAACACGTATAGAGCTGTGATTTATTTCATTATACATCTTGTACTGAGAGCCAGTCCCTGGGGGCAAGATTTGATCATTATTTTTCAACAGTATTTTCAAGCCAAAATTATGATTGAATGCACAGAAGAGAAGCATAAACCTTCATATTATATCTGTCCAAGACATCCTGGTGGGAAAACCTGCAAGAAAAGTGTGAGAAATTCACTACAACTATAAAGTAAAATCTTCAAATACCATAAAAACTACAATGTTAATGTTAAAGTCAGAATTTATAGTTTCTTAATCAAAATAAGAATTTGTGCCAGGGCCTGAATAGCTGTTCACTTATGATCCTCATACAACTTGACAGAGCTTGAACAGTTTTCCAAAGAAGAATTGGGACAAAGTGCCGTTTCCACATGTTCTACGCCGATAAAGATTTAGCCACAGTTCTGATATGATTTTGCTCTATTCGTGCATAAAAGGCAAATACTTATTAACATTTTCTTGTCTCTGTTTATGAGCTTCTAGGTTTATCGACAATATTCTGGTTGTATATGGTACAGTGGACATTTTCCTTTCTCCCTCCTTACCCTTGATCTAGGCCTAAAAACATTGACCTTGGAAAGTCTCATTGAAAAACATACATTTATTATAACAGTATTTCTCAAGCTTTCTAGTTCATTCTAGTACCCTAACACATTCAAAGAAATGTTGTGAAAAGTGCCTCTAAAGCTATGTTCCATTGTGATCTTAAAAAAAGTATGCAGCTAAGAGCATAAAGAATCTGTTCACATTTCACTTTCCGCACACATTTGGCGTGTGAATCAGGAGAACTCCCATTAGACATGCTAAACATGTCCATATGTCCCATTCATCCAACATATGCTTTTTGCATATGCTGGGTTGGTTTATGGCAACACACCTTGTTACGGTGTATGAAAAGCAATTCCTAAGCGCAGTGTGCTAGGACAATATACCCTGAACCAGCTCTTAACAGTTTGATGGCAAGTGGCATATACCCAGCTCACTCAGTTGCCTCTTACTCTGTTCTATACCAAAAGCACAGCTAAAGCTCTGCTGCATTTGTGTGCTGTGTCAAAAATCTTCACTCATTCCCGCTGCATCCACAGGGTACTGCAGCATCCTGCTCCAGCATGACAATACACTGCAAAGCATGAAGTAAAGGGTTAACAATGGACTTTTTTTGCTCGTCTTGGACCCAGTACCACCCAGGACAGGGCCAGAACGTCTGCAGAATCAGACCAGATGTAAGAGAGACAGGTGTAGGGAGAGTCCAGTAGAGATGACTTGTCTGAAGAGGAATTATTGACTCCTCTGCATACATGTTCAGGAGTTGCCTCTGGTGCCTGAGCATGCCAAACCACAGTTTGGCCCACTGTGAGAATTTCCAGATTCCAAAGTGGATTTTGTTGAAGTGTGCTATAAGTACCGCAACCTGTTCAAAGCACGGAGTAGCAGAGTTTACCTGCAGTCAGGGAGAACTGCCCTATCGGTTGCATTACATTTATTATAAAAAATCTACCTATCACGTCTGAATGTTTATGGAATGTCGGAAATAAATAAAGGAATGACCTTTTTCTAACGCATCCTCTAATAAGGATCCAACTTGGAGATAAAATCCAAGCAGAGTAAAAAGACCATAAAAGCAGATTATATTATTATTATTATTATTATTATTAACACCTTGCCGACCGCCCACTGTCTTTAGACGGCGCTGCAGAAAAGGGGTGTCAGGGAGCCCCAGGACGGACGAGCGACGGGGGTCCGGCTGTGCCCAATAGCCGGACCCCTGCTGAATGCACCAGCATCGGTGAAAACACCGATGCCGGCGCATTAACCCTTCATGTGCCGCGGTCAGCGCTGACCGCGGCACATGAGGCGTGCGGCATGGTCCGCCGCTATTCAGGATGGCGAGCGGGGCCATCGGGTCCCCGTGCTGCTGTGACGGGGACCCGATGGCTTGGATAGCAGCCCGATGCCTTCCTTAGGCATCGTGGCTGCTATCCCTGCGTTCCTGTGCGATCCAGCCCCCTGGATCGCACAGGAAGCAGGCTGTAAGTGTATTACACTGAGTAATACACTTACAGCCAATGCATTACAATACAAAAGTATTGTAATGCATTGTAAAGGGGATCAGACCTCCAAGTTAAATAAAGTGGAAAATGAAAAGTTAAAAAATAAAGTAAAAATAAATAAATAATAATAAAAGTTAAAAAAAAATAAGCCATTTTCAAAAAAAAAGTTAAAAAAATGGTAAAAAAAAGGTGAAAAAAGAAAGGTATACATATTAGGTATCGCCGCGTCCGTATCGACCGGCTCTATAAAAATATCACGTCATCCACCTCGCCAGGTGAACGCAGTAAAAAAAAAAAAAAACTGTGCCAAAACAGACATTTTTTGGTCACCTTCCCTTACAAAAAGTGTAATAGCAGGCGATCAAAAAAGCGTATGTACCCCAAAATGGTACCAATCAAACCGTAATCTTGTCCCGCAAAAAATGAGACCCTAACTAAGACAATCACCTGAAAAATAAAAAAAATATGGCTCTCAGAAAATAGCAACACAAAAAAAGATTTTATTCTGTTCAAAAATGCATCTAATGTGTAAAACTTTCCAAAAATAAAAATGTTAGACATATTGGGTATCGCCACGTCCGTAACAACCTGCTCTATAAAAATATTACATGAGATGGCCCCCCAGGCGAATGCTGTAAAAAATTTTTTTTAAAAACTATGCCAAAATAGCCATTTTTTTCCCTCTTCCCTCACAAAAAGTGTAATAGCAGGCGATCAAAAAGATGTATTTAACCCAAAATGGTACTAATCTAACCGTCATCTTGTCCTGCAAAAATGATACCCTACCTGAGACAATCGCCCGAAAAATAAAAAAAATATGGCTCTCAGAAAATGGCAACACATAAACAAGATTTAATTCTGTTCTAAAATGCATCTAATGTGTAAAACTTAACAATAATAAAAATGTTAGACATATTGGGTATCGCCGCGTTCGTAACAACCTGCTCTATAAAAATATCACATGACTTGCCCCCTCAGGTGAATGCTGTAAAAAAAATGCTAAAAAAAACTATGCCAAAACAGCTATTTTTTTCACCTTGACTCACAAAAAGAGTAATACCAAGTGATCAAAAAGGCGTATTTACCCCAAAATGGTACCAATGAAAACCTCACCTCATCCTGCAAAAAATGAGCCCCTACATAAGACAATAGCTCAAAAAATAAAAATCAATGGCTCCCGCAAACCAATCCATCAAAATCTGTGTTGTAAAATCCATATGGCACTCCTTCTGTTCTGAGTCCTGCCATGTGCCCCCACAGCAGTTTACCACCACATATGGGGTGTTGCCGTATACAGGAGAAAATGGGTAACATATTATGGGGTGCTTTTCTCCTGTTACCCCTTATGCAAATAAAAAAAATTGGGGCTATAGCAACATTTTATTGGAAGAAATGAAACTTTTCATTTTCATAGCCAAGTGTTTCCAAATTACGTAAAACGCTTAGGGGGTCAAAGTGGCCAGTACCCCCCTTAATATATTCGTTGAAGGGTGTAGTTTCCAAAATGGGGTCACTTTTTGAGGGTTTCCACTGTAGGGGTATGTCAGGGTCTCTCAATTACAAAATGGTGCCTACAAACGATTTTAGCAAAATCTGCCTCCAAAATCCGTATGGCGCTCCTTCCCTTCTGACCACTGCCACAAACCCATAGAAACGTTTACCACCACATATGGGGTATTTCTGTAAACTGCAGAATCAGAGCAATATATATTGAGGTTTAGTTTGCTGTTAACCCTTGCTGTGTTGCAAGAAAAAAATTATTAACATGAATAATCTACCAAAAAAAGTGAAATTTTGAAATTTCACCTCCATTTTCCTTTAATTCTTGTGGAACACCTCAAGGGTTAACAAAGTTTGTAACAGCAGTTTTTTATAATTTGAGGGGTTGTAGTTTCTAAAATGGGGTCATTTATGGGGGGTTTCATTATGTAAGCCACTCAAAATCACTTTACATCTGAACTGGTGCTTAAAAAAAATGGTTTTGGAAAATTCGGTGAAAATTTGAAAAATGGCTTCTAAACTTCTAAGCCCTCTAACGTCCTAAAAAAGTAAAATGACATTTATAAAATTATGCCAACATAAAGTAGACATATGGGGAATGTAAAATAATAACTATTTTTGGAGGTATTACTATTTATTTTGAAAGTAGAGAAATTGAAATTTGGAAATTTGCTAATTTTTCCAAATTTTTTTTAAATTTGCTATTTTTTTATAAATAAAAATGAAATATTTTGCCACAAATTTACTACTGTCGTGAAGCACAATATGTGACGAGAAAACAATCTCAGAATGGCCTGCATAAGTAAAAGCGTTCCAAAGTTATTACCACATAAACTGACACATGTCAGATTAGCAAAAATCAGTCTGGTCACGAAGGTGCAAAATGGCCCGGTCATTAAGGGGTTAAAGCACCATTTATTCCATGGCACTATACCGTATTTTCCGGCGTATAAGACGACTTTTTAACCCCTAAAAATACTGGCAGAAATTGGGGGTCGTCTTATACGCCGGTAGTCGTCTTATACGCCGGGCTACAGAGCCCGCAGAGCGCTGTGTGCCCTCCAGCAGGCCCGGACTGGCCATCTGCCCGACCGGGCATTTGCCCGGTGGGCCGCGGGCCCGCACCATTATGTGGGCCGGTGGGCCGCACGATAATGTGTGGGGGCGGGGGCGATAAAAAAGTGCCCCCGCTGGCTAAGTGCGCAGTGCGCACAGTTCTTTAATACTTTACTTACCCTGCCGCAGTGCCGTGTCCTGGCCGTCCCGTCCCCATGACGTCGGTCTGGTCTCCAACTCCTGCGCTTCCTCCTGGGCTGGCTGTGTGATCCCGCGAGATCCAGCGCTTGGTCACAGGTCTCGCGGGATCACACTGCTTGAGGAGAAGAAGGCGCGCAGGAGAAGAAGACAGTGTCCGGAGCAGTTGGTAAGTATTTTTTGTGTCTGTTTGTGGCCGGGGAGGGGCTGATGTGAGGTCTGATGGGGGCAGAAATGGCTGACCTGAGGTCTGATGGGGGCAGAAATGGCTGACCTGAGTCTGATGGGGGGCAGAAATGGCTGACCTGACGTCTGATGGGGCAGAAATGGCCTGACCTGAGGTCTGATGGGGCAGAAATGGCTGACCTGAGGTCTGATGGGGGCAGAAATGGCTGACCTGAGGTCTGATGGGGGCAGAAATGGCTGACCTGAGGTCTGATGGGGCAGAAAATGGCTGACCTGACGTCTGATGGGGCAGAAATGGCTGACCTGAGGTCTGATGGGGGCAGAAATGGCTGACCTGAGGTCTGATGGGGGCAGAAATGGCTGACCTGACGTCTGATGGGGCAGAAATGGCTGTCCTGAGGTCTGATGGGGGCAGAAATGGCTGACCTGAGGTCTGATGGGGGCAGAAATGGGCTGACCTGAGGTCTGATGGGGGCAGAAAATGGCTGACCTGACGTCTGATGGGGGCAGAAATGGCTGACCTGAGGGCCACAATGAGCTGATCTGAGGTCTGATGGGGGGCAGAAATGGCTGACCTGAGTTCTGATGGGGCACAAGACGCTGATCTGAGTCTGATGGGGCACATTAAGCTGACCTGAGGTCTGATGGGGCACATTAAGCTGACCTGAGGTCTGATGGGGGCACAAGACGCTGACCTGAGGTCTGATGGGGGCACAAGACGCTGACCTGAGGTCTGATGGGGGCACAAGAGCTGACCTGAGGTCTGATGGGGCTCAAGACGCTGACCTGAAGTCTGATGGGGCACGAGACGCCGATCCCTGTACTGTGACATCACTGTGTTTATTATCTCTGTACGGTGACATCACTGTGTTTATTATCCCTGTACTGTGACATCACTGTGTTTATTATCTCTGTACGGTGACATCACTGTGTTTATTACCCCTGTACGGTGACATCACTGTGTTTATTACCCTGTACGGTGACATCACTGTGTTTATTACCCTGTACTGTGACATCCCTGTGTCTATTATCCCTTGTACTGTGACATCACTGTGTTTATTATCTCTGTACTGTGACATCACTGTGTTTATTATCTCTGTACTGTGACATCACTGGTATATATTATCTCTGTACTGTGACATCACTGTGGTTATTATCCCTGTACAGTGACATCGCTGTGTGTATTATCCCAGTGAAGGAAGAGGTAAGTGGTCCGTGTTTGTGTGTTTGTTTTCTATTTTTCAGGGTCGTGAATGCAGAGGACTACGTCGGATTCGGTGGATTACATCGGACCAGCTTTTTTTTTTTTTTAATAAAATGGTCAAACAGGGGTCTGGGGGAGTGTTTATTTCAATAAAATGTTTTATACTGGTGTGTGTGTATTTTTTTTTTACAATACTACAGTTTTAGTAATTATGGCTATCTACAGACGGCCCTGATTACTAATACTGGGCTTAGTGCTTGCCGGTATGGCAGGCCAGCACTAACCCCAACATCTATTACCTCGGCACCCACCGCCACCAGGGGTGCCGGGAAGAGCCGGGTACCCGCAGGACCGGACCTTCTAAATTGAGGGTCTGGCTCTGGGGCGGCTGCAGGCTGGTACCATTAGGCAGGGAAGGGCCAATAACCGTGTCCCTTCCCACCCTGGTAGTGCCAGGCTGCAGCTGCTGGTTGTATCTGGCTGGTGAAGGAAAAAAGGGGGGGACCCTACGCCATTTTTTTTTTATTATTTAATTATTTTTGTAAAAAAATAGCGTGGGGTCCCCCCCTTTTTTCCTTCGCCAGCCAGATACAACCAGCAGCAGCAGCCTGGCACTACCAGGGTGGGAAGGGACACGGTTATTGGCCCTTCCCAGCCTAATGGTACCAGCCTGCAGCCGCCCAGAGCCAGACCCTCAATTTAGAAGGTCCGGTCCTGCGGGTACCCGGCTCTTCCCGGCACCCCTGGTGGCGGTGGGTGCCGAGGTAATAGATGTTGGGGTTAGTGCTGGCCTGCCATACCGGCAAGCACTAAGCCCAGTATTAGTAATCAAGGCCGTCTGTAGATAGCCGTAAATACTAAAACTGTAGTATTGTAAAAATAAAAATACACACACACAAGTATAAAACATTTTATTGAAATAAACACTCCCCCAGACCCCCGTTTGACCATTTTATTAAAAAAAAAAAAAAAAAAGCTGGTCCGATGTAGTCCACCGAATCCGACGTAGTCCTCTGCATTCACGACCCTGAAAAATAGAAAACAAACAAACAAACACAGACCACTTACCTCTTCCTGCACTGGGATAATACACACAGCGATGTCACTGTACAGGGATAATAAACACAGTGATGTCACTGTACAGGGATAATAAACACAGTGATGTCACCATACAGGGATAATAAACACAGTGATGTCACAGTCCAGGGATAATAAACACAGCGATGTCACAGTACAGAGATAATAAACACAGCGATATCACTGTAAAGAGATAATAAACACAGTGATGTCACAGTACAGGGATAATAAACACAGTGATGTCACAGTACAGGGATAATAAACACAGTGATGTCACAGTACAGGGATAAAGTGAGTATAACTTTATTATTTTTACACCTCCCATAGTCCTTTGTAAATGTTTTTCTTCTGCCTGGACAACCCCTTTAATTTGTAAACCAGTAACCTGAAATACCTCAGTCCTCTCTTCCATATCCCTCAATTAATTGCACTGTTTTAATTATAAGATGCTGACAAGCAAAATATTCAATAAAGCACATAGTTTGTTACATTGTTATACATAATTTCGAAATATTATGCTGATACGTTCATGCATAACATCGGCAAAGTTTGTATGTGGGCTGGTGGAATTTTTGTGGCAGGGCTGCTTTTTAGTCCCAGTCCGGCCCTGCCCTCCAGTGTGCGCTGCGGTGTATAAGCGCGTCCATTATGATGTCCCCTAGCCTGCACATACCCCACCATACAGCCGAGAGAAGCCGGTCTGTGCAGCCACGCCATCCTGTGTCCCTGTAGCGAACGGAGCGTTCCTGTGGCCCGCCCTTCTCTCCTTCTCTGCCTCTCAGATCTCGCGCGGGGAGCAGCACAGGTGCGCATGTGCGAGATCCATGTGAGAGGCAGAGATCTCGCCTGCGCTGGGTCCTGCCGCCGGCTTTGCTACCTGCATGTCATACGCATTTTAAATAAAATTACCATATTGAAATCAAATCTGACTTTTTTTTTGGAGGAGGGGTAGTCTTATACGATGAGTATATTCCAAATTCTATATTTTTAGGGCAAAAGTTGTGGGTCGTCTTATACGCCGGGTCGTCTTATACGCCGGAAAATGCGGTACATATGAAACGGGGTATGCATAAATAAAAAACAAGTACACCAAGAATGAAGAAGATGTTATAAACTGGTACTGAAGAAGAGATGACCCTGCCCACAAGTGCTTACAGTCTATGAGGTGAAATCTAAATAACCTGTTTCGGGGCTCTGCCCCTTTTTCAGATATCTCTTATCTCTTAATATTATAAAAATGAGTTTCTGTCTGTCTGTTCTCTATGCGCGACCAAACTACTGGACCAATTTTTACCAAATTCGGCGCACAGGTACATCAGGTGTCCAGGAAGGTTTTAGACCAAGTCTCAGCTCTCTAGGACGTACAGTTCCTGAGATATTCCCAAAATACAATCTCCATTAGCCAATATTAGTCTGGGAGCATTTCACTTCAAATTCCAACTGCCAGTTGTATCCACAAAATGTTTGAGTCTGGACAAAACATTCACAGATAGCAATTTTTGCTGTTACATTGTTAAATTGTTACATTTATTACCATTACGTGTTCAGCATCCTCAGCGACTGGAATCACGTCAACCACCAGAGTCTTGCATTTTGATTTGTTACGAATTTTACAAAAATTAATTTGCCAAATGAATCCAAATTTTTGGAAATTTGCTTCGGACAAATCACACAAAAATCATGTCACTGGTAGCGGGGAAGTGGGCTGGCACCGATTGCCTCAGAGGTTGACAGACAGCCTGTCGGCCAATTAGAGAGCGGGATTCTGGTGGTTACTTTTGCTCAGAAGGAAGTGGGCCTATGCATTTTTGATCAAAAGATATACAAAGTTACTTATGTTCTTGTTTATAAATTATGCATAGCATAAATGTGCTATTTATGACTTTTTCTACAGTTTTTCTGTTCTGTTCCCTATTATTGTTTTCATGGTATCAGCACTCCACCCATTTAGACTGAGTTAGACTGAGGTAGCAGGACGTGAAGCACGGATGGTAATTCGAAGAAGGAGGGGTTGGAGGAAGAGGCATAGTAAGTCTGAGAAACCGTGACCGAGGTAGGCCCCGCAATCCTCCAAGTGGGCAGTACATGAGCAGCCCCAGAGTCAGACTCGGTCAGAGTGACCGAGCTACACGACGGTAGCAGGTAGAGCACATAAAAAATTTAGCGTGGCTCTGTATGTGGACGTTGAGGGCTTGTGCATGTAGGTGGAACTTTTTTTCTGCTTGCGCTCCAATACCTGCTGTAATGACAGCTGAACGTTGCGCAGGGACACATTGGTGGACAGTGTGGAGGATCATGGAGGCGAAGTGGTGGTTTTCCGGCGGGAGGCGCTTGCGCCGGGGTCCTGGGCTGGGGGTTGACTCGCAGAGGCAGCGAGTGACAAAGGGGAAGGAGCAGTGGTGGGACCCACATGAGGGGAACGGACGGCCTTGGTTCCATAGTGTTTAGCACTCGTATACCTGCGCATGCTGGTGGTGGTTAGGCTGGTAGTCGTGGAACCCCCACTTAAAAATTTGGCATTAACTGGTATGGCTGTCAACATTGAGCTTGAACTAGTGGGGCATGTGTGGTATCGATTCTTCTCAGTTTAAAATCGTATACGTCCCCTATCTTGGGACCATATATTTCATGGATTTTTCGAACACGGAAAAGGAAAAAGAGCTTGCTTTGGCCAGGGGAGTGTCTTTTCTACTGCAGCTAAGGGGACGTGTCCATGCTCTGCCTATCACAGGTCAGGAGCCAATTAAAAGAACAACCAAAAAAAATCAGTTCAAAATCTAATACGTCCCCTATCCGGGTAAATTGTTTGGAGAGAGGG
>ONZH01021264.1:0-118188 GCA_900303285.1 Rhinella marina | reverse complement strand
AGTTGTTTCACACTTTTTTGTTAAGGGATATAATTCCACATGTGTTAATTCATAGTTTTGATACCTTCCGTGTGAATCTACAATTTTCATAGTCATGAAAATACAGAAAACTCTTTGAATAAGAAGGTGTGTCCAAACTTTTGGCCTGTACTGTATATTCATATAGTCTTAATACAATTGCTTAAGTAGGGGCAGCACTCAGGTGTGACAGGCACACTTTAATTGATTAGTTATTCCCCGGACGCCTGTGCGCTCCACTCTGAAGCGCATCCGTCTGATCACGTAATCCCCGATGGTAGTTACTCTCCTGATGCCTGTGCGCTCCACTCTGGAACGGACTGGCCTGATCACGTGACCCCCAATATCTTCCTGTTTCCTGTGCGTTCCAGCTTGGAGCGCACAGTCCGAGGGTCCGATCACATGACTCCGGGTTTAAACTTGATACGGAGGACATCCCTGCTACTCCTTACCCCTCTGTCCTCCCCCATTACAATTTTTATCACGATAAGCACCTTCGCAGTGAATATATCATTATAAGTGGTCCACTTTTTTATAAGTTCCATAAGTTGTATATGCGTTCCACATATATGCGTTGACACTTCAGGTCAGAAAGCACTAGAACCAGAAATGAAGCCCTTTTGGTGCCCAATTTGACATGTGGACTGTATCACGCCTGAGGATTGACCTATATAAATGTAAGTCTTGTTTTTTTGTGTATGCATGTACTACTGTTTTGCTCCTGATGAAGGTAACACTTACCAATTCCCCGAAACACGTTGAGCTACCATAATAAAGATACTTACCACTTAAGAAGTCCTCTGGTCCATGCATCAGCAAGGACGTGGCTTATCTACCGTTCTAAAGGCGACCTCGGCGAGGGAGGGAAGGGTAATGGGTGTCTTGAGCTTTTTCCCGATTACCCCCCTCCCTGGTGAAGTAAGTTTTACCGCCTTCATCTAAATTCCACAATCTTATTTAACTTGTGGATTTTAGTCTATTTTAGTGTATGTTTATTCTTTTATTACCCCCATCACCACATATATATTCAGATATCCACTTTTGGGTCACGTTAATGGATTTTAGCATCCCATTCTATTATCACATATAGACAAAACCGTCTTGGTTCTTTTATTCATTAAACGCACATATGTGGACAATAGATGCTCCCCTAGTGGGGCCTACTGGTATTTCATTTGTAGACGTCATTCTATATAGTTTATCTCGTGACTCCATTCCACCTGACTTGTCTGGCGCCTCACTACCTCAGTTGCTAGAACACCAAAAGACAGGGTAGCACACAAAAGTATCTTGGTGTGATAACAAATTTAGGCCCAAATCCATTTCCCTATATTCACACATTTGTAATCAGGTTTTTTTTTGTGGGAGGTTGATTATATTCAAGCTAGCAGCATACTGTATATATGTGATTACTACACCAGTAGACGGGTAGTGCACAACATTATCTGAGAGGCTCAAAAATTTCCAGGCTATGGCAAAATGAAAGACACAGAGCCAGAATTCGGGTAGTAGCAGCACCATCTATCCAGCCAGAATTAGTGGTAGTAGTAGTAGTAGGCCTCAGTTGTCCCTACTTTCTTCGGAAAGGCGCAACCTTATAGTTGAGGAGGAAGAGGATGAGATAGCGGATTGGATGGTTCACTCCTCCTTTCAGTCACAGTAGGATAACATAGAGGTGACTTCATAGTCTGACACAGTGCCATGGAGCCAAGGGTCACAGCATTCTCCCAGCTCCTCCTCCTTGCAGCCCCAATGAAGGCTTTTAGTGGATCACTCCCAGTCTTCACCATCCCTTGCTAAAGGGGCATCTTCCTTTTTGCTAAGAAGTGGCAAAAAAGCCCACCAAACCCTACGCACATAGTCAAGAGAGTCTCCCTGTTGACGACTTGTGTGAGAGCAGTCAGCATTACATTCAGGCTGCAAACCGCAGGCATAGCCATGTTGGTGGTGGTAGTAGTAGTGGGCCCCATAGCTGTGCTATTGGCACTGGGGGAAGGGACAGTAGTAGTTGGGGAAGAGCAGGGTATGGGAGCCAAAGAACCCACCATGATATCCCACAGTATGAGAGAAGCAAAGGGGTGAGGACTCCAATGACAATTGTGTGCTGGACAGGACTTGGGATCCGGATCAGAGTGCTGAGGAGCAGGCAACATCAGAGAAGGAGGGTAATGGTGGCAGCAATAAAGAGCAGAGGTACTGTAGGTTAGACCCAAAACATGCAAGAGCTATGCCCAGCTTGGCTGCCTCTACTCCTGTGAGAGTATCTCCCATCTGGCAGTTTTTCTTCACACTGACAAAAGACAAAAGCATTACCTTCTGCAAGAGCATAATAAAATGTTGGCAGGCAAACAGAAACATAGGCAGCACAGCTCTATTTAAACACATGAAGTGGCTTCACCCCATCCGGTGGGCAAACAGAGGTGGCAGCAAGCTAATGTGGCAGGAGTTCCCTCCTTCTCTTTGTGCAGCTTGCAGCAACCAGGCCGCATTCATGAGTAGTACATTGTCTTTCACACTGTCATCAACCCTTTCTACTTCTCCTGCTCAGACTCCTCCTCTTCATTGGCAGCCATCGATAACAGAATGTACGGCCAGGAAACAACTCTACGCACCCAGAAATCCAATGGAGAGCAAGCTTAAATGGGTTTTCCCATCTTGGACAATGGGGGCATATCGCTAGGATATGCCCCCATTGTCTTATAGGTGCGGGTCCCACCGCTGGGACCTGCACCTATATTGAGAACGGGGCCCAGAAAGAGAAGGAGGGCGTGCCGCGTATGCGTGGCCGCCCTCCATTCATTTCTATGGGGCCGCCGAAAATAGCCGAGCACTGGCTCGGCTATTTTCGTCGGCTCCATAGAAATGAATGGGAGCCGGGCCGCGATTTTGTTATGCACCAGACAGCTTCAGCAGCAGGGAACATGTGTTGCTTTGAGGTCAGGCAGTGTCAACTCATCTGAGATGCCTGTCAGGTGCTGAAGCCCTTTGAAGAGGCCACAAAGTATGTTAGCAGGGACAACTGCAGCATGAACAACGACATTCCTCTCATATTTAGCCCTTTAGCTGTTGGGGACACACAAAAGGAAACTGCCACAGAGGAGGAGCATGACAAAGATGAGGATGTGGAGCTAGCACTGCAAGAGGAGGAGGAGACGGAGAAGCAAGAGATGATGAGGGTGGCACTGACCAAGAGACCCAATCGTCTCAGTGGTGGACAGAACCAGAAAGAAGTGGCTCTTTGGGAACACTGGTCAGAATGGCCACCTGTATGCTGGCTTGGTTACGCAGTGACAGGGATATTGTTGACATCAAGCAGAATTATGATTATTGGATAGCCATGCTTTTAAACCCTCACTTCCAAGGCAAAATGGGGTAATGTTTATCTCTGATATGGTTGATCTCCCTGAGGTCAATTATCTTTTCTTAAATAATCTTCTACTAGGCATTACTCCCACTAGCCAGATTCCTACTCCACACTGATGAGGGGCAAATACAACGAAACAGCTGTCTGTGGATGGATACCATGCTTTGGCATAGGTGGTTTCCTTTTGGAGACTGCCTTTCGCTTGGTTGTTCCTTCCCGGTGAAAGGCCTGGCTAGTTTTGACCATCGTTGAGACATGTGATGGTGTCTCTGTGGTTTTCTTTTTGATTTGCATATTGCTTTTCCCAGGGAGCCTTGTTTTAGATTCACCAATGTTGAGACTCGTGATGGTGTCTCTGTGGTGATGATGGTTGATCTCCCTGAGTCAATCATCTTTTCTTAAATAATCTTCTACTAGGCATTGCTCCCACTAGCCAGATTCCTACTCCACACTGATGAGGGGCAAATACCCTGAAACAGCTGTCTGTGGATGGATACCATGCTTTGGCATAGGTGGTTTCCTTTTGGAGACTGCCTTTCCCTTGGTTGTTCCTTCCCGCTGAAAGGCCTGGCTAGTTTTGACCATCGTTGAGACACGTGATGGTGTCTCTGTGGTTTTCTTTTTGATTTGCATATAACAGAAGAGACATTCCATTTTGCTTCATCCTAATACATGTCTATAAGGACAAATAACGGTTCCGTTTGGTTCTGTTATACATGACGGAAAAAAAATTGTCCTGTTAACAGTGTAGTTTATGCAGATTTTGTACACAGATTTTTGTGCTGATTTTCTGAGCTTCTGCACCAAATGTACACCAAAATCCACATGTTTTCATGTGAATTTTGTCACAGATTTTTTATTTTTTTTTAATAACGTTTTATTGCAGTTTCATAAAAGTTACAATCAATCATTGACCGTGACAATGCCAATTTTTCATGACATTCATCAAATAAATAGACAATAAGAATCCCAAAGTACACTATATCCACTCTGGATTCATAATACTATCAAAGATGACACCAGGTTAGCATCGGGATTCTTTGTAACTAATACAAATGGGAATTGTCTCAAAGGTAAGTGCAAAACACCAACAATCTGAGCAATCGGATAACTGATGAATATAACAACAATTTGTGAGGAGGGGGAGTGGAGAAGGATCAAGAGAGGAAAGACGAGGGAAGGAAGGGGTGGGAGGAGGGGTCACTATGCAATCCTAATATTGGGTGTTTCTACAGTTATGTCGTGGACTAGGAAAAGAGGAGGGCCAACTGAGAACTGAGAGGTGGAATGGCTAAGTTAAGTTATGTAAAATACAAATGTTCAGGGTTTGTTCCCAAGTCCCCTATATGAAATCCAAGGAGACCAAATCTTAGTGAACTTGGGAATAGTATGCGATTCCCAAGCCACCAATTGCTCAAAACGAAAGATTTGATAGACTTTTACCTGCCAATGTGACATATCCGGGGGTTCGGGAGATTTCCAATGTCTGGCCATCAGGATTTTCGCTGAAGCCAATAAAGGGTTCAACAGTAACTTCATTTGGTTAGGCCATTTCAAACCTGTATATAGGTTTAGGAGTAGCAGTTTAAGAGAAAGAGGTATATTTCTACCACATATCTTGAGTAATTCAACTACAATTTTATTCCAGTATGTTGTTATGACAGGGCATCTCCACCATATATGTAAATAAGAACCTCTACCTGTCTTGCATCTTCAGCATATGTCATCACTTCCTGGGAAAATCTTTGCCAGACGTGCTGGGGTGTAATGCCACCTTGTTAGAATCTTATAGTAATTCTTCTGTAATATAACGCATCTGGAAATTTTCCTTGTCTGGGATAGCAGGATCTTAATTTCTTCTGTTGTGAATTTGTCCCCAATATCTAGTTCCCATTTATCTAAGAACCAAAAGTCTTGAGACTGCAGAGTAGGTAGCAACAGGGAATACTGTGTGTAGATTTTTTTTCTTGGGATCTTTACTTTGCAGAATGAATTTTTCAAAAGTTGTCTTCTCTGAGGTATTCATAAGCGGAGAAGGAAGGTCTTTTATATATTTAGCTAAATAGTTTATATGAAAGATGGAGAGATCTTTTAATAGTGGGTGTTGTAGAAAGGTGTCTGGATGGGAGTTGCTGCTGGGGTCCCAAACGTCCAGAAGTAAGGTTTCTTTAGAGCATGCGGCGAGCGGCAATGTCTCTCTAAAGACTGAAGGAGAGTCCATTAGAATGTCTTTAATCTGCATCAACTCCAAAGAGTGGGGAAGGAGCAAATTTTTAATACCATCCCCTCTCCACATACTAATAGTATTCCTTGTCAAGGTATTATGGACTGAGCTCAATCTCTGTGAAATAGGTTTTGTGGAGAGGAGCAAAGGTCTAATCTGAGTGTTGGACATAGCGAATTTTGCTTGAACATCTAGTCTGTCTTTTGAAGCCCTCAGAAGATCTAAGCATCTGGTGCTTTGAATCGCTCTGTAATAGGTCTTAAAGTCTGGGATTCCCATCCCCCCGTGAGTATGCAGTTGTGTCACGTATCGATAAGCTAATCTGGGTCTCTGTTTACGCCACAGAAAGCTGGATAATGCGGATTTAATTTTGAAAAAGAAGGAATCTGGTAGTTTTATTTGTAAAACCTGCAAATAATAAAGGACCTTGGGCAAGATCACTGTCTTAATAAGAGCCTGTCTGCAGAACCAGGAGACATATGGAATTTCCCAGGATTGGAGCAGAGTAGAAATAGTCTTGGGGAGGGGTAGGAAATTAGCTTTGTACAATGAGGAAATCTCAGGGGTTATATTGACGCCTAGAAATTTGATAGATTGGTTAGACCAAGTAAAGAGAAAAATCCTTTGTAGTTCCAGACTAATTTGAGGGGGTAAAGAGACATTTAATATTTGAGACTTAGGAAAATTGATCTTAAAATTAGAAAGTTTGCCAAAATGATCGAAAATTGACATAACTGCAGGGAGAGCCTCAGAAGGGTTGGATATGAACAATAGTATGTCTGTTCTGTGTGACCAATTTGTATACCTTTAATCCTCTTATCCTCCCCAAAGGCTTGGAGCAGTGTCTCAATGGTAAGAACTAGGGATGAGCGAACCGAACCGTAACGAACCAGATTCGTTACGAACTTTCCCAAAAGTTCGGTTCGTCACCGAACCGAATTTTGAGAAAGTTCGGAACGAATCT
The DNA here is from genome assembly GCA_900303285.1 of Rhinella marina. Taxonomy (NCBI): domain Eukaryota; kingdom Metazoa; phylum Chordata; class Amphibia; order Anura; family Bufonidae; genus Rhinella; species Rhinella marina. Next base: position 111,618 of record ONZH01021264.1, on the reverse strand, counting down.
GGTTAAAATAACGGCGACGCAAAATATACGCATATTTATTGAGAATGTACGCTAATGCGTACATATTCAGTTAAGTAGCGTACAATTGACAACGCTACACTGTATGTTCGTTACTTGAGTAGGAATGTTCGCAGATGCAGTGTATGCGTACGCTAATGCGTACATATTCAGTTAAGTAGCGTACTTTTGACAACACTACACTGAATGTTCGTTATTTGTGCGGGAATGTTCGCATTAGCGTACGCATTAGTGTAAATTCTCAAATATGCGTATATTTTGCGTCGCCATTGTTGAAGTCACTTGGATTTTTTCCACTTTTTTCATTGTAATAGCAACTGCAAGTAAACGAAACTATACCCTATCTGACTCCCATTATTGTAGAAGCAATTATTCAGCCGTTATAGCAAGGTTCGTTTTAGGTTCGGTTCGTACGAATCCGAAATTCAAGAAAGTTCGCCGAAGCGAAACGAACCGAACTTTTCAAAAGTTCGCTCATCCCTAGTAAGAACAAACATGATTGGTGAGAGGGGACATCCTTGTCTAGTACCATTGTTAATACTAAATATTGGGGAAAAGATCCCATTAACCCAAATCCGGGCCTTAGGTTCTGTATACATAGACATGATAGTGGAGATAAGAGGGGTGGGAATTCCTAGTCTGATAAGGACTCTAGTCATGAACAACCAATCAACTCGATCAAAGACTTTCTCAGCATCAGTGCTGAGAAGCACTAAAGGTATGGAGAAAATTTTAGCATGTTGGAGAATGTGTAGCAATCGAGTGGTATTCATCTTCCCTTCCCTGCCCGGAATAAATCCAACCTGTTCAGGTGTAACTAGGTGAGGTAAAAAAGGTTTAAGTCTATTTGCTATCATTTTGGCAAAGAGTTTTAAGTCATTGTTTAGCAATGAGATAGGGCGGTAGCTGGCACAATGTGACAGATCCTTGCCCTCTTTGGGTATAATAGTGATATGTGCTAGCAGCATTTGATTAGGTAACAATGTACCTTCTAGTGTGGCATTACAGACATTGAGCAAGTAGGGGAGGAGCAGGGAGCCAAATGTTTTATAGTAAAGTATAGGTAGTCCATCAGGACCTGGGAATTTATTAATTGGAGATTCTTTGAGCGCAGTTTCCAATTCAGATAGTTTGAAGGGGCTAGACAAGGAGAGTGTCTGATCCGGTGTAAGAGTTGGGAGATCCAGGGTGTTAAGCCAATTGTCAATGTATTTGTCCCTTGAGGAAGAGGAATCTGGGAGGGGTGAGGGTTGTATATTATATAACTCACTATAATATTTAGTAAATTGTTCTGCTATCTTCTCTGTGGCTAGTATGTCTTTAGCGTCCTCAGATTTAATACTAGATATAAAGGATTTAGCTTTACGTTTTCGTATTTGCCATAGCAGTAGTTTTGTGGCCTTATCTCCATGTGTATAATATTTATATTGCGTAGATAGAAATAACTTAGCAGTATAAGTGTTTAATAAATTCTTAAGCTCATTTCTGACAGCAGTTAGTTGCTCCCATAAAGGTTGAGTTTGTGATTTCTTGTGAGCTAGTTCTAACTTTTGAATCTTTCCCTGAAGATCAGCAATAGTTGTTTGTCTAAGTTTATTTAGATATGCCCCTAGACCAATGAAATGACCCCTAATAACGGGTTTGTGGGCCTCCCACAACAAACCATCTGATATATCTGGAGAGTTATTTATTTTAAAGTACTCAGTGAGAACTTTTTTGGCTTGGTCAATCTGACTGGGTTTATCTAAAAGCCACTAATATTCCGATTTAGGAAGTCCTGCTAAGCTAAATGACATAAAGACAGGCGCATGGTCCGAGAGTAGTATATTACCTATTAAGGCCTTGGAACACATATGTAATTGCGCTGAGGGAACTAATAAATAATCCAATCTATGATAGCTTTTAAGTAAATGTGAGAAAAAAGAGTAGTCTCTATCTTGGGGGTGTGAGGATTTCCATACGTCAGCTAGTGCACAGTCTAGCAGTTTCTTTTTTAGCTTGTTAATCGCTTTAGCCGGGAGAGAAGATGCGGAGGATGAGGAGTCAAGAGATGGGTTTAAAACTATGTTTAGGTCACCTCCTAAAATGATGCACACTTCCGCAAAAGAGCTAAACATGTCTAACACTTCGCATAACCATGGCACTTGGTTCACATTGGGTGCGTATAAATTGCCAAAGGTATACATTTGATTGTTTATTAGACCCTTCAGGAATAAGTACCTTCCATTTGGGTCAGCCAGGGCAGAACGCACAGAAAAAGGGCCATTTTTATGAAAAATAGTGCTAACGCCTCTTGAAGCAGAGGACAAAGAGGTGCTGTGGAACCATTGATGATATATCATATGGCTGAGGCGGGGAACATGTTTTTCTCTGAAATGTGTCTCCTGTAGGAATGCTACTCCTACCTGACTTTTTTGTAGAAATCGGCAGATTTGGCTTCTCTTCTCCGGTGCGTTCATGCCCTTCATATTAAAAGAACATATCTTTAGTTCAGCCATCTGAAAACAGGGACCTCAGAGCTATTGGAAAAGACATAAAGTGATCATCATGCACATGTTGAGATTTGGACCATAACCGATATGCATAGTACTCTTGAAGTGTGGAGGAGGGGGGGAAGGCAAAGGGGAAAAGGGAGGAAGGAGGGAAAGGGAAAGAACAAAATATAACATTATAGTACAGTAACCAGTGATATCTCAGAGAAAATGAGAATCTCTTATACAGGTATGTGAACAAGAGAGGAGAGAGAAAGAAAAAGTGTCTCCTGAACCAAGTGGGGAGAAGACCTTCCATTTGTTTGCCTTAGGACTCATCCCAGGCCACCTAGGAAGGTTTATGAAGTAACCCTATTGCAGTTTAAAAACTGTTTGGGTAAGAACTGAAAGACAATAGCAATCTAAGCAGATATACTTGTCTATAATATGTAGGGTATTCAAAAATTCAAGGAATAGTGGATAAAATAAGAGATAGAGTAAGAGGGTGGGTACAGAAAGGAAGACAAAGAAAGATAGCACAGAAAATGTAACTGAAACATGAGACGTACATGGTGATCCTTATAATAAGTAAGCGGTCAGTTAAGCAGTGTCCATCTGCTGAGAGTCCTGGATCTGGAGCCTCTTCGGGGTCAATTTGCTTGGAGTGTTTCTCCCACAATGTTTCCCGGAGGTCACCGGGGTCCACGGCACCATCTGCGGCAGAGGCGGTAGATCCGCTATGTTTTGCGCTTGGCACCAGTCGGGAATATCTAGTTCGTCAATATCCAGCATCTTGTAGGCTTGCTGAAGGTCTGCATGATGGCGAATGATCATCTTCCTTCCTGGAGTGTTCACCAAAAGGCCGAACGGGTGCAACCATCTGTAAGTGATATTCCTTCTTCTCAGAATATCTAGAAGCGGTCGCAGGCAATTGCGTTTCTTCAAAGTCATTAGAGATAAATCTTGGAATATAGTGATTGCTGCCCCTTCGTACTCGATTCTGGGCGATTTACGTGACGCCATTAAGATCTTTTTTTTAATCACGTAGTTTGACAACATCTCTAGTGGCCTCATGAGGTTTTGAAAGGGGCCTTAACTCCCTGTGGGCACGATCCATGGAGAGATCTCCCGGTTCGGGGCCTAGCATGTCGCTGAAGATGGTGCGCAGCGTCGGCATGATGGCGTCCTGCATAACGGTTTCTGGCAAGCCCTTCAGGCGCAAGTTGTTTCAGCGGCCACGGTTATCTTGGTCTTCTACTAGTGAGTAGAGGTAATTTACATGTGCCTGACAATTGTCTAGGTTTGATGAGACAGCCGAGTTAAACCCAGTAACTGCTAGTTGAGAGGATTCTAAGGCCTTCATTCTGTTGTGCATATGGCGCAGATCCTGTCTCAGATCTTTCAGTTCTTTCATTATAGGCTCAAGAGAAGAGGTAAGTAAGGTTTTGAGGAAAGTTTTAGATATTACCTGCTCCTCTCCGGTGAGGGCATCCTCGGTCTCCATCTTGCTCGGAGCAGTCTCCAGTCAGTAAGTTTTCTGCTCGTCTAGTCGGTGCCATCTTGGATTGCTGTGTCACCGCTCCTGTTGTTGGTTTTCTCATGAAGCGCTCGATTTCTCCTTGAGAAGAGGTGCTCCTAGGTGTACTTCCATGATCCTTGGATCTGTCTCTGGTCGTTTTGCCCATGTTGGCGGGTTTTAGTAGCTATGATAAAGCCTGGGATGAGTGGCTAGCGACGGAGCTCAAGCAGACGCGTGCATCCGGCTCAGCCGCGAAGCTCCTCCCCCCATTTTGTCACAGATTTTGATGAAGATTTGTCACAGATTTCACCCTTTGTATTGCAAAGGGTGAAACCTGCACTGAGAATCTGCAAAAACAATTGTTATGCTGAAAATTTCAAAATCCGCACCACAGGTCACAATATACGCAGAAAATTTCTGCATTAAATTAGATTTTGAAAATATCTTCTGCTTAAATAGTATTGTTTTAGACTGCACATTTTCCACACAAATTCATGCTGTGTGAGTTCCGCAGAAGGTCTGGCCCTCAATAGACCAGTCCTATTCTTTTCCGTGATATGGACAAGATAGATATAGGACATGTTGCATTTTTTTTTTTTTTTTTTGTGGGGCCACGGGATGGAGCTATGGATGTGGACAGCACACGGTGGTGCTGTCTGCATCTTTTGCAGCACCATTAAAGTGAATCCACATGCAAGCCACAAAAAATGACTATAGAGGAGATACAAAAAAAAAAAATGCAGCAAGCTAGTTCAATTTGATACACGTGTGCTTGTCTGTAAAAAGCAAAGGATAAAAGTAGATCAGCAGAGAAGCTTGGAATTGGAATCTCACAGAAGTAAATCTCTACAGTAGGATGTGATCCAGCAAACCACTGCACTACACCTAATGCTGATCAGTATCGATGTAGCTCCTTAAACTTGATGGTCTAACAGGGGGCTTGACATGTACCAGAGACATGGTGGACTTCATTATAGGTACTACTCAAAGAGTAAACAAAAGAATGAAAACGAAAGTAAGAAGCACAAGAACACAAGATCAATCATAATTCAGTGCAGCTAGCCAATTCAGAGATAGCCATCCCTTGTGATGTCACAGCCCTATAAAACCCTCATCTCGATTGGTCGCTGCCATTTTACTATGAGCATAGAGAGAGACGTAACCAGCGCATATGCTCTAGAGACAGTTTTGCTGAAAAAGGAATATTGGAAAGGGAAAGAACATAAAGAGTGCAGGGAGACTTCAGGTGAATGATAGGGATAGTTTTTGGAGACTGTAGGGGGAGCGTAGGGAGACTGCAGGTTGAGTGTAATTTCCATGTGCAACACATTCTAGTGCACCCACATTCAGAGTTAATCCTTTATTTTATTGATACAGTTAGTGTGCCTGAGTATATAAGGCAGATGTAATCACCATGGGCATCACGTTCTAGTGCACCCACATTCAAAGTTAATCCCTTATTTTAGTGACAGTTACGGTTAGCTGAAGCGTTACATAGCATCAGTGCTAAGTCAAGGTTAAATACTTTGCCCTGTACATGTTTGCAGTGGAGAAACATTTATAATAGCAAATGCCTTCTATTAGCTGTTGCGTTACATAGCTTCAGTATGACGCTACGGTAGAGATGAGCGATTAATTCAAAATTCACTTCGGCAAACAAATAATTGACAAATTTCTGACAAGATTTGTTCTTAATACAAATTTATTCGGTAGAATTTGCGCTAAAAAATAATCGTTGTTTTGCGAACATTACTACACAAATTACGAATATACAGTAAGTTTTGTTAAAAGTACGCAATACGTAAGCATTAGCGTACAAAGTGCGTACGAATCCTTATCGAACTATTGACTCGCGATTGCGTCATATGCACGAGGCTAGGCCGCGGCGTACAGTCTTTAGAGGCAGTCCATATGAGGTATAAAAGTAAGGTGCTAGCTATCCGGTTAAGTGCATAAATTACTAAAAAACACCGTACAATATGTGCATAATAAAACACATTGCAGTACCTGAAAAAGAATACACACAATGGGCTAAAGTGCTTGAACGTTGCTGAACCTGTAAAAACATTATTGCTAAAATACAGCAAAGACATAATTATGCAAACATTTTAGTGCAATCAATTTCTCATTTGCAAGCATAATAGGCTCAGATATACGTTTGAGTCTCTCCTCGTGGCTGCTTGGCATAATAAAACACTGGAACACATAGTCCAAAATTCAATTGTAATCCATGTGAGGTAATTTTGTAATCCAAACAGGTAACGTGTAATCCACATGGATAGTATAAAATAGCAGCAAATAGAGAACCTTTTTTGCAAAGGGGGCTCCCAAATAACCTGAAAAGGGGGGAAAAAAGGAAAATAGGTGCGCTTAGGCGCAACTGGGAATTTTCTGCAGAATGGGGGGAGGGGGAGTCCTGACAATCCATGTCCATCTGGGTGAGAGTCAAACAGAGGGCAATAAAAACAACATAAACTAAAAACCAGTGCCAACTAGCTCTCATCCGTCAGGTGCAGTCCATGTTGTGGCTCCCATAGGTCCCCCAGAGGTGTCTTTTAAATCAGCCAGTAGAAGGGTTCCTCAGATGAGAGTCCTCCTCGCTGGAACTGCTACTGAATGACATCAGAGGATGCTCCTGCCTCCTGTAGGCCAAGATGGCTGCCGTGGTGGAGCACCACTGCCCTCTTCTTCCAGAAGTCGGACTTGACTGGGTCTGGGTGTTGGTCATGCTGGAGAGCGCTGCAGCCACTTGCGCCTTTACTTTTACGGAATATCCTGCCGGGACAGCAGGGGTAAGGACTTCTGGCTGCAGCGGTTGAGGCAAGGTTGCATCCAGGGAAGAAGCCCCAGCTCCCCTGGCTGTTGCTGGCTTCATTTTCCATGGTAGTTGGTACTGGTGGATCACCGTGGACTGGAACGTAAATGATGACGTCGTCAGCTGACCCAGCTGAAAGGACTGTGATGGTGGTGGCAGTCCAGGGATCAGAGGCTCCAGCTGTGGCTTCTCCCTGAAATGGAGGGTGCCACCTGGTGACTCCTGTAGTCAGCGCACCCGTACTTCGCCTGGTGGTTCCTCCGGCCAAACTTCAGGTGGTGATGTAGGGACCAGGGGCTTAGATAATACGGAAACCCGGTAGCAAAGGGGCGTTTAAGGGATGCCATGGGGGTGTATTCCACCTGATCCCCCATGTATAGGCTGTGACGGGGTTGGGGCAGGAACGGCCGTTTCACTTACCTGTGTCCCACAAAGTACTCCTTGCCATCCTCGTCATCGCCAGGAAGCCAGAGACTCGCTCCACAGAAAACCACAGGACGGTTCCCTTTCGCCGCTCCAGTGTAGGATCTCTTGGCCTTGGATGGTCCAATACTTGGATGACCCAGTCCTCCACTGCATTCTTGTAGTCCCATAGGGTCTGGGCGTGGGCCGTCATTGATGCTGGCACAATCAGATTCTGCTGAATGGAAGGTGTTGTTCTCCTCCTAGGCGGTGAATTGGACACTCCAGCTGCCTCCGCCGCACCAGCCAGCAAGGCGAATATCGACTCAGGAGCTGGTGAGACTCGGGTGGTGGTTCGGGGTACTCGTTCCCAAAGACCATCTCTCCCCACTTTGGTCGCAGTTCTTTTGCCATGCTGTTTGCTGTGGATCTTGTTCACCGCTGGCTTGAACTGGAGAGGAGGGCGGAGTAATGAGGGAGGAGTCTTAACTCCCTATACGTGCAAATAGTTAGTTCCCGGTGGGCCGGGCTGGTTTTTCCTGCTTCTGTGAGGGGTGTATCTTCACTTTCCTGCTCTTGAGGGGGTGTATCATCATTTTCCCTCTTGGGTGGCTGGGGGAGGGGGCAAGAAGGATACGTATATTGCATAAGTAGCGTATGTAGCTTTAGCGTTCAAAATTTTAAGTACATTTATGAATAATACAAAGCGAATCTGACAAAATCCGGATTCCCTTTGGAGTAGGAAAAATGGAGGATTTGATAGGAATCTATGAAGCGGCAAATGGATTCGCTCATCTCTATGCAACGCTTAAATATTTCGCTCCGTACATGTGTACAGTAGAGTGACATTTATCATAGCAAATGTCTTGTTAGCTTTTGCATTACATAACGTCAGTAATGGGCCACGGTTAAATACTTTGCCTTGTATATGTGTGCAATGGAGCAAAATTAATCATAGTGAACGTCTTCTGTTAGCTCTGTTGTTATATAGCGTCAGTATGACGCCATGGTTAAATCCTTTGTCCTATACATGTGTGCAGTAAAACTAAATTGATTATAGTGAATGCCTTCTATTATCTGATGCCGTACATAGTGTCAGTATTAGACCACTTCACCCTGAACATATTTGCAGTGGAGCAAAATTAATCACAGCGAATATCTTCTGTTAGCTGGTGTGTTTTATAGCATCAGTATGGTGCCCCAGTTAAATCCTTCATCCTGTACATGTGTGTAGTGTGGCAAATTTATCATAACGAATGCCTTCTGTTAGCTGTTGCGTTATATAGCGTTAGTATTTAGCCATAGTTAAACAGTTTGCCCTGTACATGCGTGTTCAAAATTTATCACATTCCTTTAACGATACAGTTGTTATACACTACAACCAACATATAGTTGCCTAGGCCCTCCAAAGGAATGGACATTGGCAAAAATTATTCTTTAGCCAGCACAAGTAGCAACAGAAGAAGGGGTGGTGGTAGCAGCAGCAGAAACAGGCCAGTGTCATCTAGCAGTCTTGTTTTGACCAACAATCCATCTGTACTGAAATGGTTGACTCGATCTTCGCAATCATCTCAATTTACAACAGATATAGTACACATTGGTGGTTTCATCTGACACTATGCTTAGTTGGCATGGTCCAGGAACTGCCTCTATGCACTCCTGTCCTGAACCTGCCTCTTACTTTTGCTGCTCCATTTGTTAGCCAAGTAATATTTGCCACTGGTTCTGCTTCGCTTTTCAGCGATGATGACCTATGTGCGTGCAACTACTGATGATAGGAGCATATGTGGGAGCACATGTTGCCAGAAGTCAGGGACGTGCAGGTGATAGAAGTGAAGAGCAAACATATGTAGATGATGATGTAGCGGATCGCACGTGGGAGCTGGGTGAAGAGGGGGCATCTTCATCATAGGGGGTCGAGGGTAGAAATGTGGCCGAGATACAGCAGGGTGGAATCGTGCCTGTGAGACAGCATGGGGGAAGCAGTAGGAGATCTGGAGACAAGGCGGGAGGGGTACACCGTCAGCTACTCGGGAGATTATCTGTGAGGAACACACTAGCAGTACATAGGTACATAAAAGCAGAGGCAAGCAAGTATCCCTTAGTGGTGAAGTGAAAATGCTATAGTCGGCAGTGTGAAAATATTTCACAGTCACTAGGGGATGATAGTGTGGCAGTATGCAGGATGTGCGGGCAGAAGGTAAGGCACAGCCAGGTTGCTAATGTTGGCACAATGGCTCTGCATGACTTCAGTGTCCTCTATTGTTACTGATGCTCCTCCTCCTACTCCTCATCACTTGTTTCAGCAGCAATCGATTACTTAGGCAATTGCAAAAAGACAACAGTATGTGTGCACTTAACCAACAGTGCAGTAGCTGAATGTGCACCTGGCCAAGTTGCTGGTATTACATTCCCTTACTTTCCATGTTATTTAGTAGTATGTAGTAGAATATAGAAATAATTATTTTTTTATGCACCCCTTACAGTGGCCAGGTCTTATTGATGATCATCCTCATCTTTTGCTTCCAAATCTTCCTTTGTGGTCTCAGAGAAAAGTTAGCAAGATGCAGAGGGAGGAAGAGCTGGATATTCCTGATGATATATTCTCATATTAGATGATGTGAAAAGGGAGGAAAAGGAGATGGCAGAAAAAGGATCTTCCACCTGTAGGGCAGGAGAGCACTGGGGTTGGAGGCTTTCTTCTTCAGTCACTCCGGGAATGCGCCATGACCTTTTTCTCTCCTCTTTTATCCGTTCATTGGATCCAACTGCCGGTCACCTGCTGCACCACGAAGTACTCTTCATAAGTAGTTTCAGGATTGAAGGATTAAAGGTAAGTATAACTTTAATTATAATGTATATAGTAGTCAAGTATTGGCCCAATGTGGTCCCTTTATGTAATTCTCATACAAAAGGGGCATTTTCAGGAGATTGTAGGCCGCAACAACACTAATTTGCATATTGTGCCACACTCCTAACCAGTCAAACCCCATAACAGCCCCTGTTTGGCCAACATATTATATGGCAACTACTAGTTTTCAGACTTCTGTCCCTTGCTGTCCCTGATGCTATATATGATCCATCCACCATGTTTAGCCCATCTGGTATTAACTGTAATACATGTTTAAAGTGAAAACCATCCGGATCATAGTATATATTTTTGTAGTTTTCAACTTTACACTTGAAATATGGAAATCATTCTTTTTTTTTTAAAGGGATTTATGTCTACAGTGTTAAAATTATTTCTGTTCATTCAGTAGTTTTCCATTTGACAGAACAAAACCATTTACAATTTTAATGTATACATTTTTATATTTATTATACAGTATTATATTAGTCTGTTTTTGATAGTTCTTCATTGCTTTTATTGTTATAGTGGATTTGCTGTGAAAAGTTAAGCAAGTTGAAGATGAATTGATATTCAAAAGGCATACATTTAAAGATTAAACACACTTTTCAACATTTTAAGCAACATCAGTGTATTATTTTGGTTTTGTACAATTTTAGAGTGAAAAATGGAAAGGATTACCTTGCAAAAGTATGAGACCTCAAGGAGATTTGAGCACTCAGATAACTTTGACCGAGGTCTCAGACCTTAAATATCCTGTTACGGTTAAGGCTCCTTCACAATCATCATTAGAAAAGGCCAGATGATGCAGATTTTGAAGCTCTATAAAAAACAGACTCTTCTAACCTTGTCCCAAAAAACAGCAGAATGGGTTCTTCTAAGCAGCTGCCTAACACTCTGAAAATGAAAATAATGAAGGCCCACAAAGTAGGAGAAGGCTATAAAAGAAGGTCTGGAAGACCAAGAAAAATTTCAGAGACATTGCTAGATTGCTAGAAAGACGAACCAGAACCCCCACTTGACTGCAAAATACCTTAAGGAAGATTTAGTAGACACCTGCAAAAATATGGCTTTCATAGAAAAGTCATCAGTAGAAAACCTCTCCTGTATCCTCACTACAACATTGAGTACCAGAAGTTTGCTAAAGAATACCTAAACACGGTTGATACATTTTGGAAACAAGTCCTACGGACCGATGAGGTTAAAATAGAAATCTTTGGCCACAATGGGCAAAGGTATGTTTGGAGAAAAATGGACACAGACTTTAATGAAAAGAACACCTCTCCAACCATTAAGTTTGGGGTTTGAAAAATCATGCTTTGGGGTTGAGTTGCAGTCAATGGCACGGGGAATGTGTCATGTTTAAGTGTATGCCCTATGGAGATCAATTGATCTTCAACTTGCTTAACTGTTCAAAGTAACAGTAATTTTGACCAGGGGTGCCCAAACTTTTGCATGCCATTGTACATACTCAAAATGGGCTAAAGTCAGCAGCAGGGTACCACACATATTTGTGTTATGTCCCATTGTCTTCAATTTCTTTATTAAAGGGTTTGTCCAGTCTCAGGGAGAAACTGTACAGCACAGGGGATCCTCATGCAATAATGTAGGGATCACTTATCTGGCAAATCCTGTGTCTCCACTTTGGTTCTCCTGTTCCAGATCTGTTTACCTAACTGCAAGGATGACATCACATCACCATTGCAGCCAATCACTGGCCTCTAAGGTGAAGCCAGTGATTATCTGCACTGGTCACATGTTGTCGACACGATGTCAAAGCTTCAGCAGGTTAAACAAATCCCAGCTGGGAGAACCAAAGTAGCAGCACAGATCTGTCAGGTAAGTAATGATCACTTGTTTATTTCAGCCAGATGCCCTGTGTTGTCTGACTTCAGGAAGAACCCTTTTAATGACCTTGTAGATGGTTTATGCAGAAAGCTGTCAATCATTGGATGGGGTAATCTGGATTATCACTGTCACTCCTACATCCTGTCCAAATTTAAAGTATTCTGCTTTTACTCAGAAATCCTGTTCAAAATCACATACATTTTCCTCAGTTGTAACTTGCTATCAGATAGGGGAGCAGAATTTGAATGACAGGTTTGCATTAAATGGACAAGAGATGATGCGTTGTGGCTAATTTTTAGTAGAAATGGTCAAACGTCCCATAATTGTCATTGCAATGTATGTTCTCTTGTAAGGATTTCTAGCAGTTTGCACAAGGATATACCTGGGGACAATGGTACAACTATTATTCTACAGCATTTCACTCTTTATCTCATATGCCTGCAGCAGCACGGTCAAGTGTGCTAAACTGTGATCTGTGTAAATCAATTCTTCTTGAAGAATTCTATTGACCTACAAACAGCTAAACGGGTTACTCTAGATGCTCACACAATAGGTAACTCTTTTAATGCATAAGATTGACTTCTAAAATCACATCTCACAAATTACTAGTTTACTACAAATACTGATAATATATTGGAACAATTAATGGATATTAATTTATGTCATTGTTTATATAGGGAATTTGGGATGAATGATGCTACAGACTGTAAGTGTTGCTTATCTCTTCTCTTTGAAGTAATCCTTCACAGATTGCTTTTGCAGGAAGACCATTCTCATCTGCTAACAGATGGACTAACATGAGGTATCCTCTCTCTTTTTAAAAATAAGGTTGATCAGCAGTTGCAGGGTGTATTATACAGTTCTCCTGCAGAACAACATAATATACAGTATATACCTCAGGATGTCTCCTATTAATAAAGTGTAGACAAAGATGTACGTATACTAAAGGAAAAATGTTTTCCTACTATAAAGCCACCTGAGAGTTGTGTAACCTGTATAAATGTTTTATACAGTAACTGAATTCCTAGTTCACTTATAATAGTCTTAATTTAGAGTAGACTTCAAATTATCCCATATATAATTGTCATGCTAGAATGTGTTTTGCCTCTAGATCTAAGTCAAAATCTGACTACACTATTATTTTTCGAGCAAATTAATCAATTAACCAATAAACATCTTCTCAGACAAACAGAACAAACCAGTAGATACCACCTTAAACTTAGGTAATCCATAATTTTTCTGTTCCTCATAAAGGGTTTATCCCATAATTAACCCTTTCAACCCCGGGCCTGTTTTCACCTTCCTGCCCAGGCCATTTTTTGCAAATCTGATGTGTCACTTTATGTGGTAATAACTTTGGAACGCTTTTACTTATCCAGGCCATTCTGAGATTGTTTTCTTGTTACATATTGTACTTTACAACAGTAGTAGTGTTGAGCGAGCTCCTCTGTGCTCGTATGCTCGGGTGCTCTGGCCGAGCACTAGGGGTTGCTCGAGTGCTCGGCCAAGCACCCGAGCATAATGTTAGTCAATGGGACTAAACCAGGCTCGGAAGAGGGGAGAGTGTCTGGTTAATAGAAAAAGGTCACAATCGCGACTTCTCCTCTTTTACTCCTTTCACTCGTAAAAGTATGCTAATTAACTGAATTTGTACACATTAGCGCACAATGCGTACACATTAGTATACAAATGTGTACGCATTAGCGTACAAATTTGTACACATTAGCGTGCATTACAGTGCGGGGAACAGACTCGAGCATTGCGCTCGCGAGTTCGGCCGAGCATGCTCGCTCAACACTAGACAGTAGTAAATTTGTGGCTAAATATTTCATTTTTATATATAAAAAATACCAAAATTAGCAAAAATTTGTAAAAATTTGCAAATTTCAATTTCTCTACTTTCAAAATACATAGTAATACATCCAAAAATAGTTATTATTTTACATTCCCCATATGTCTACTTTATGTTGGCATCATTTTATAAATGTCATTTTACTTTTTTAGGACGTTAGAAGGCTTAGAAGTTTAGAAGCCATTTTTCAAATTTTCAACAAAATTTCCAGATATAGCACCAATTCAGATATAGCACCAATTCAAATATAAGCACCAATTCAGATATAAAGTGATTTTGAGGGGCTTATGTAATGGAAACCACTGATAAATGACCCCATTTTAGAAACTACACCCCTCAAATTATAAAAAAAAAAACCTGATGTTACAAACAAGAATTAAAGGAAAATGGAGGTGAAATTTCAAAATTTCACTTTTTTGGTAGATTATTCATGTTAATAATTTTTTTCTTGCAATACAGCAAGGGTTAACAGCAAACTAAACCTTAATATACATTGCTCTGATTCTGCAGTTTAAAGAAATACCCCATATGTGGTGGTAAATGTCTCTATGAGTTTGTGGCAGTGGTCAGAAGGAAAGGAGCACCATACAAATTTTAGAGGCAGATTTTGCTAGAATGGTTTTCAGGCACTATTTTGTAATTGAGAGACCCTGACGTACCCATACAGTGGAAACCCTCAAAAAGTGACCCCATTTTGGAAACTACACCCTTCAAAGAATATATTAAGGGGGGTACTGGCCACTTTGACCCCCTAAGCGGTTTACGGAATTTGGAAACACTTGGCTGTGAAAATGAAAAGTTTCATTTCTTCCAATAAAATGTTGCTTTAGCCCCAAATTTTTCATTTTCACAAGGGGTAACAGGAGAAAAGCACCCTATAATTTGTTCCCCATTTTCTCCTGAATACGGAAACACCCCATATGTGGTGGTAAACTGCTGTGGGGGCACATGGCAGGACTCAGAACAGAAGGAGCACCATATGGATTTTGCTGCACAGACTTTGATGGATTGGTTTGCAGGAGCCATTGATTTTTATTTTTTTGAGTTATTGTCTTATGTGGGGGCTCATTTTTTGCAGGATAAGGTGACGTTTCCATTGGTACCATTTTGGGGTACAAAAGAATTTTTGATCACTTGGTATTACGCTTTTTTTTCAAGGTGAAAAAAAAATATCTGTTTTGGCATAGTTTTTTTAAATTTTTTTTTACAGCATTCACCTGAGGGGGAAAATCATGTGATATTTTTATAGAGCATGTTGTCACGGATGCGGCGATACCCAATATGTCTACCATTTTTATTTTTGTTAAATTTTACACATTAACTGCATTTTTGATCAGAATTTAATCTTGTTTTTGTGCTGCCATTTTGAGAGAGCCATATATTTTTTTATTTTTTGGGCTATTGTCTTAGGTATGGTATCAATTTCTGCGGGATGAGATGAAGCTTTGATTGGTACCATTTTGGGGTACATATGCTTTTTTGATCGCGTGGTATTACACTTTTTGTGAGGCAAGAGGAAAAAAATGGCTAGTTTAAAAAAAAAAATTACAGCATTCACATGGGGGCCATCTCATGTAATATTTTTATAGAGCAGGCTGTTACGGATGCGGTGATACTCAATATGTCTACCATTTTTATTTTTGTTAAATTTTACACATTAGATTTATTTTTGAACAGAATAGAATCTTTTTTTGTGTTGCCATTTTCTGAAAGCCATATTTTGTCTCAGGTAGGGTCTCATTTTTTGCTAAACAAGATGACGGTTTGATTGGTACCATTTTGGGTTAAATACTCCTTTGTGATCGCCTTCTATTACACTTTTTGTGAGGCAACAGGGAAAAATGTCTGTTTTGGAATAGTTTTTTAAAATTTTTTTTACAGCATTCACCTGGGGTCTATATCATGTAATATTTTTATAGAGTAGGTTGATACGGACGCGGCGATACCCAATATGTCTAACATTTTTATTTTTGTTAAGTTTTACACATTAGAAGCATTTTTGAACAGAATAAAATCTTTTTTTGTGTTGCTATTTTCTGAGAGCCATATTTCTTTTATTTATTGGCGATTGTCTTAGGTAGGGTGTAAATTTCTGTGGGATGAGATGACAGTTTGATTGCTACCATTTTGGGGTAAATACGCCTTTTTGATCGCCTGCTATTACACTTTTTGTGAGGGAAGGTGACCGAAAAATGACTGTTTTTTTTTTCTGCGTTCACCTGGCGGGGTGGATGATATGATATTTTATAGAGCCGGTCGATACGGACACGGCAATACCTAATATGTATACTTTTCTTTTTTTTCGCTTTTTTTTACAATTTTTTTTAACTTTATTTTGGGAAAAGTGCGTTGTTTTTTTTTACTTGAAACTTTTATTTTTGTAAAACTTTATTTTTTCACTTATTTTCACTTTTTTTTCCACTTTTTTCACTTTTAAAGGTCTGATCCCCTTTACAATGCATTATAATACTTCTGCATTGTAATGCATTGGCTGTAAGTGTATTACCAGTGTAATACACTTACAGCCTGCTTCCTGTGAGATCCATGGGGCTGTATTATACTTCTTATGTCAGTCAGATATTCTCAGGGACCGTATTATACTTTTTGATATCTGATATACTACTGAGATTAGTCTATATTAGTCTATATTTATATATAACATGTTGCTATAGTAGTATTGCATCAAAGACATTTATTATATCGGATATTAAATAAAAAGTATACATTATGGATACATAGATAAAATAGAATAAAATAAGATATTTTATCTATGTATCCTTAATGTATACTTTTTATTGAAGATTTATCCGATATAATAAATGTCTTTGATGCAATACTACTATAGCAACATGTTATATATAAATATAGACTAATCTAAGTAGTATATCAGATACAAAAAGTATAATATGGTCCCTGAGAATATCTGACTGACATAAGAAGTATAATACAGTCCTTAATAGAGATGAGCGAGCACTAAAATGCTCGGGTGCTCGTTATTCGAGTCGAACTTTTCCCGATGCTCGGGTGCTCGTTTCGAATAACGAACCCCATTAAAGTCAATGGGAGACTCGAGCAATTTTTACAGGAGACCAAGGCTCTGCTTAGGGAAGGCTGGGTGAAAACCTGGAAACCTCAGAAAATGATGGAAACACCACGGAAATAGACAGGAAACAGCAGGGGCAGCATGCATGGATGCCTCTGAGGCTGCCTAATCCCACCATTACCCCAAATTCTCAGGCAACAGCCTGGTGGTTACCCTCATGGCAATTGTGCTCACCCAGACCAAGAAAGGCGAGGCACATGCCCATCACATGTTAGGGAAGCACCCAACTAGGTGCAACGAAGGTCTATCACCGCCAATTTTCAGGGACACGGTAATGGTGACCCACTTAAAAATGCTGCCTGACAACCTGGCGGTGAACCCCTGATTGTCTGTCTTTCAATAAGATTGCAGTGTAAAGCATGGTGGTGAGCCTCAGTAATAAGATTGCAGTGTAAAGCATGGTGGTGAGCCTCAGTATGACTTTTTAGATGGAGATTGCATGTGGTCACGTACTCCCTGGAACCCCATAGTCACCTCTTCTCTGATGTGCTACCCCAGAACATTCTCTGCCCCAATTCGCAAGACCTTTTGAAGTCTCAGTGTGCTGACAGTGGGGATTTACCAGTGTTGTCTGAGGAGGTGGTGGACAATGGCGAGACACAGGTGTCGGGGGGTGAGGTAGTTGTATGGGAAGCAAGTTACAGTGGGGACTCCTTAGGGGGACTTTCTCATGAGGGGACAGATTCAATTGTGTTTAGAAAGGCTGATGGGCTTCCGTCAGCACTGTGTGTATAGAACCCCATGGCCTTTCATAAAAATAGTCTGGCGATGACCCCAAGGCAATTTTCCGGGACATGGTAATGGTGACCCACTTAAAAATGCTGCCTGACAACCTGGTGGTGAACCCCTGATTGTCTGTCTTTCAATAAGATTGCAGTGTAAAGCATGGTGGTGAGCCTCAGTAATAAGGTTGCAGTGTAAAGCATGGTGGTGAGCCTCAGTATGACTTTTTGGATGGAGATTGCATGTGGTCACGTACTCCCTGGAACCCCATAGTCACCTCTTCTCTGATGTGCTACCCCAGAACATTCTCTGCCCCAATTCGCCAGACCTTTTGCATTCTCCGTGTGCTGAAAGTGGGGATTTACCAGTGTTGTCTGAGGAGGTGGTGGACAATGGCGGGACACAGGTGTCGGGAGTGAGGTAGTTGTATGGGAAGCAAGTTACAGTGGGGACTCCTTGGGGGGACTTTCTCATGATGGGACATATTCAACTTGGGTGGATCAGGCACAGGAACAGATCTTTTTTTTTGTGTGTTTATTTAACTTTTATTTAGCACAAATAACCACAGAGATATTTATTCGTTCTCTTCGCTGCGCAGTCTGGTGTTGGGGTTCGTCACTTTGATGGCGAGCTGTGCCGCTCTCTCCACAATGGTCTTTCGGTTCTTTGAGGAGACGTTGAGGAGATCAGTGAAATTCAGTGAATGACAACGCAGAACCCCAACTTAAAAATTTAGCATCAACTGGTACAGTCGTACATTATGAGCTTGATCAAGTGTGGCATGTGTTCTCTGTATTCTTCTCAGTTTATTACCGTATATGGCAGCTATCCGGAAAAATAGTTTGATGAGAGAGAAAGAAAGGAAAAAGACGTAAATTGTTTGGAGAGAGGGCCTGAAGGTGGACCTCCGGAAAAATTGTTTGGAGAGAGGGCCTGTAGGTGGACCTCCGGAAAAATTGTTTGGAGAGAGGGCCTGTAGGTGGACCTCGGGAAAAATTGTTTGGAGAGAGGGCCTGTAGGTGGACCTCCGGAAAAATTGTTTAGAGAGAGGGCCTTTAGGTGGACCTCCGGAAAAATTGTTTGGAGAGAGGGCCTGTAGGTGGACCTCGGGAAAAATAGTTTGAAGAGAGGGCCTGTAGGGGGCCCTCCTGAAAAATTGTGGTAAAAGAGTGCCAGTTGAACCTCTAAAAAATGGCTTTTTTTTGGTCAGCGTTAGGCAAAGACGACATGGAGGAGGAGGAGGAGTAGGAGGAGTAGAGAAGAGGAATCGGATACATAAGTAATGTTAATCTTTAGCTGCTTTCCCCAGGAGGAGATTTGAATTCTGGTGAAATCCAGGCTTTGTTCATTTTAATAAGCGTCAGCCTGTCAGCGCTGTCAGTTGACAGGCGTGTATGCTTATCGGTGATGACTCTGAATACCCGCTCTGACAGCACGCTAGCGACAGGGCAGGCCAGCACCTCCAAGGCGTACAGCGCCAGTTCAGGCCACGTGTCCAGCTTTTAAACCCAGTAGTTGTATGGAGCAGAGTGATCGCTATGGACGTTGGTATGGTCAGCTAAGTACTCCCTCACCATCTTTCTGTACAGCTCCCCCCTACTCTGCCTAGACTGGGGACAGGTGACAGTGTCTTGCTGGGGTGACATAAAACTGGCAAAGGCCTTGGAGAGCGTTCCCCTGCCAGTGCTGGACAAGCTGCCTGCTCGGCTCCTGTCCCCCGCTACTTGGTCCACAGAACCATGCCCTCTGCCGCTAGCGGCGTCAGATGGGAAGGATTGTTTCAGCTTGTGCACCAGGGCCTTTTGATATTGATTCACTCTCATACTACTTTCCTCTACAGGGATGAGAGTGGAAAGGTTCTGCTTGTCCCGTGGGTCCTGGAGAGTGAACACCCAGTAATCGGTGTTTGAAAAAATACTTTCAACGCGTGGGTCACGGGATAGGCAGCCTAACATGAAGTCTGCCATGTGCGCCAGAGTCCCAACACGTAAGAATTTCCTCTCCTCAATGGCCTGACTCTCCATTTCCTCCTCCTCCTCCAAGTCCTCCTCTTCAGCCCATTCACGCTCTAGAGTTAAAGACTGAGTACTGGTAACCTCATCCCCCTCCTCCGATACGCGCTGAGAAACAGACCGGAGGGTGCTCTGGCTATCAAGCAACGTATCTTCCTCCACCGTCTCTTGTGACAAGCGCAAAGCATTCAACTTCATGCTGAGCAGTGAGTTTTTCAACAGGCAAAGCAGCGGGATGGTGAGGCTGATAATGGCGGCATCGCCGCTGACCATCTGTGTTGACTCCTCAAAGTTGCTCAACACCTGGCAGATATCAGACATCCACGTCCACTCCTCATTGTAGACTTGAGGAATCTGACTGACCTGACTACCAGTTCTGGTGGAAGTTGACATCTGGCAGTCTACAATCGCTCTGCGCTGCTGGTAAACTCTGGATAACATGTTTAATGTGGAATTCCATCTCGTGGGCACGTCGCACAACAGTCGGTGAGCGGGCAGTTGTAGGCGGCGCTGCGCTGCCCTGAGAGTGGCAGCATCTGTGCTCGACTTGCGGAAATGCGCACAGATGCGGCGCACCTTGGTGAGCAAATCAGACAGATTGGGGTATGTCTTGAGGAACTGCTGAACTATTAGATTGAACACGTGGGCCAGGAATGGCTCATGTGTCAGTCTGCCGAGTTGCAGAGCCGCCACCAGGTTACGCCCATTGTCACACACAACCATGACTGGCTTGAGGTTCAGCGGTGCCAGCCACACATCGGTCTGTGCCGTGATGCCCTGTAACAGCTCTTGGGCGGTGTGCCTTTTGTCACCTAAGCTCAGCAGTTTGAGCATCGCCTATTGGCGCTTACCCACGGCACTGCTGCTGCGCCTAGAGCTACCGACTGAAGGTGCCGTGCCCATGGATGGCAATTTGGAGGAGGAGGTGGAGGAGCATGAGGGGTCGGAGGAGGAGGCATAGTACGTTTGAGAGACCGTGACCGAGGTAGACCCCGCAATCCTCGGTGTGGGCAGTACATGAGCGGCCCCAGGGTCAGTCTCGGTCCCAGCCTCCACCAAGTTAACCCAATGTGCCGTCAGTGAGATATAGTGTCCCTGCCCGGCAGCACTTGTCCACGTGTCCGTGGTTAGGTGGACCTTCTCAGAAAAAGCGTTAATCAGGGCACGGAGGATGTTGTGTGACACGTGCTGGTGTAGGGCTGGGACGGCACATCGGGAAAAATAGTGGCGGCTGGGGACCGAATACCGATGGGCAGCCACCGCCATGAGATTGCGAAAGTCCTCGGTCTCTACCAGCCTATAGGGCAGCATCTCCAAGCTCAGCAATTTGGAGATGTGAACGTTGAGGGCTTGGGCATGTGGGTGGGTGGAACTGTATTTCCTCTTGCGCTCCAGCGTCTGCTGTAAAGACAGCTGAATGCTGCGCTGGGGCATATTGGTGGACACTGTGGAGGATCGTGGAGGCGAAGGTGTGGTTTTCCGGCGGGAGGCGCTCGTGCCGGGGTCCTGGGCAGGGGGTTGACTAGCAGAGGCAGTGAGTGACATAGGGGAAGGAGCAGTGGTGTGACCCGCAGGAGGTGGTGAACGGCCTTGGTTCCACTGAGTGGGGTGTTTAGCATTCATATGCCTGCGCATGCTGGTGGTGGTTAGGCTAGTAGTGGTGGCACCCCTGCTGATCCTGGTGTGGCACAGGTTGCACACCACAGTCCGTCGGTCATCCTCACTTTCTTTAAAGAACCTCCAGACTTGCGAACATCTAGGCCTCGCCACGGGAGCTTCACTACGTGAAACAGTTGCTGCTGATGCACAAGCTCTGGCCCTGCTTCTCCCTCTGGTCACACCACTGCCTCTTCCAACCTGTTCTGGTGCAGCACTCGCCTCCGCCTCAGAAGCACTGTCTTCACTCGGCTTATCAACACAGCTTGGGTCAGTCACCTCGTCATCCTCCGATTCCTCAGTCTGCTCCCCCCTCGGACTTCCTGCCCTGACAACAACTTCACCACTGTCTGACAACCGTGTCTCATCGTCCGACACCTCTTTACAAACTTCTTCCACTAACTCAACATTGTCATCATCATCACCCACAGACTGCGACAGTTGAAAAACTTGGGCATCGGGAACGAGGTCAGCAGCAACCTGAGAAGTGGTTTGTGACTCTGGGAAGGGTCCAGAAAACAGTTACTGAAAGTATGCCGGATCGCATTCCAAATTTTCCTGGTAGGGGGCAGACTGGGGGGAAGGAGGTTGAGGTGGAGGAGCCAGAGGAGTGCTCCCTTGGGTAACGTGGGTGGACTGCGTGGAAGACTGACTGGTGGACAAATTACTTGAAGCATTGTCCGCAATCCACGACATCAGCTGTTCGCACTGTTGTGGTTTCAACAGTTCTCTACCACGTGTCCCTGTAAGTTGAGACATGAAGCTAGGGAGTGTAGCTCTGCGGTGTTCCCTTGCTCCCTCATCAGCAGGTACTGTCTCACCCTGCCTAGGACCACGGCCTCTGCCCCCTGCAGTAATTGAATGCCCACGCCCACGCCCTCGTCCTCGACCCTTAGCCCAGGGGTTCAACATTTTCTGTATATAAGTGTATTATATAAAAAATTAAAAATAAATGGGCCTGATGTACTGAAACCCACAAACTTGTTCAGTCTGGTTGAATTAAGTGACGTACAGAAAGTGTCACCTTGACAGAAAATACGGATTATAGTTAGTGTACTGAACTGTGACACACTGCTGTGTGAAATGGATTAGTATCACTGAGCTAAAACAACAAAAAAACTATTTTTTTATATATATATATATATATATATATATATATATATATATATATATATATATATAAACCTGCCGGTTTGTGTAGGATGCAGGTCAGTGTTAGTGTAGGACTCATCCGATTGGAAGCCACCTTGATCGTTGGTGGATGAGCCCGACATATTTATGATCATTTATATGCGCTAAGAGCTTCCACTTTACCACATAGCAGTTATGCTTTTTTACCTTTTCATATGTTTACCTTATGTTCATTTTATGTGTCATGGCTTATCTAGTGCTGCTGCCATTTTTTGATTGATGTTTACTAGCCAGTAGGTAGCTTGCACCTGACTCTCACCTGTAGGAGGTGCTGTCCGTTCTTTGCAATTATGTATATATAGAGGAGATTTGGCCTCCTCTGGGAATTTAGCACTCCTGTTCACACTGGTGCAGCTTCTGACCAGGTATGGTGTTCTCCTGATATGGGCCTGCCGGTTTGTGTAGGATGCAGGTCAGTGTTAGTGTAGGACTCATCCGATTGGAAGCCACCTTGATCGTTGGTGGATGAGCCCGACATATTTATGATCATTTATATGCGCTAAGAGCTTCCACTTTACCACATAGCAGTTATGCTTTTTTACCTTTTCATATGTTTACCTTATGTTCATTTTATGTGTCATGGCTTATCTAGTGCTGCTGCCATTTTTTGATTGATGTTTACTAGCCAGTAGGTAGCTTGCACCTGACTCTCACCTGTAGGAGGTGCTGTCCGTTCTTTGCAATTATGTATATATAGAGGAGATTTGGCCTCCTCTGGGAATTTAGCACTCCTGTTCACACTGGTGCAGCTTTCTGACCAGGTATGGTGTTCTCCTGATATGGGCCTGCCGGTTTGTGTAGGATGCAGGTCAGTGTTAGTGTAGGACTCATCCGATTGGAAGCCACCTTGATCGTTGGTGGATGAGCCCGACATATTTATGATCATTTATATGCGCTAAGAGCTTCCACTTTACCACATAGCAGTTATGCTTTTTTACCTTTTCATATGTTTACCTTATGTTCATTTTATGTGTCATGGCTTATCTAGTGCTGCTGCCATTTTTTGATTGATGTTTACTAGCCAGTAGGTAGCTTGCACCTGACTCTCACCTGTAGGAGGTGCTGTCCGTTCTTTGCAATTATATATATATATATATATATATATATATATATATATATATATATATATATATATATTTTTTTTTTTTTTTTTTTTTTTTTATTTTTTTTTTTAGTTTTGTTTTTTTTGGAACGTGACGTGCAGAAACTATCGTAGAGCTAACTGACACCCTGCTGACGGTGGCTATTTTGACTGCGACCCAGACAAATGTCGCACAGAGATTTTTGGGTTTAAGCTATATACGTGAGAGCAAAAGACCTGGTTGTATTAAGTGACGTACAGAAAGTGTCACCTGGACAGAAAATACGGATTGTAGTGAGTGTACTGAACTGTGACACACAGAATGGTTCCACGCAGCTGTGTGAAATGGATTTGTATCACTGAGATATAACAATAAAAAAAAAGAGGTTATATATGGCGATAGCTGCACTACTAGTGCCAGCCAGCCAGCCAAGCCAGGAGACAAAAAAAAAATTTCTTGTAGCCCTTAGAAGGGCTGTTGGGTTCTTTGTGGGTGATTCCTGCCTAACAGAGAACTAAATGCAGGCCCTAACACTCTCCCTGAAACGCAGCAGCTCTATCCCTAACGACATCCAGACAGCATCTGAGCCGAACACCACGGCCAGTCACTAGTATATTCCAGGGTCACCTGATCAGGCCAGCCAACCCCTGCTATCGACGTGTAAGGGCCCCACGTGATGCTGGTTGTACCGCAGAGTCTCCTGGCTTGTGATTGGCTGAGTTTATAGGCGCCAAAAATGCACGATGCGGAAGTTGCCATTTCCTCGAGTATGGCGAGATACTCGTCCGAGCAGCAAGCACTTACGAGTACCGTAATACTCGAATGAGCACCAAGCTCGGACGAGTATGCTCACTCATCTCTAGTCCTTAAGTATATCAAACTGATATAAACAAAACCCTCCATCAACCCAATACACCAGATGAGGAGTGTGCCTATTAACAATACTATTTAAACTAGATTTTGTTGAATAACTACATTTAATGCAATTACAAAAACATGTAGATCCAGGTGCTGGTTTTAAAACTGTAGATTTTTTTTTTGTGGGACAACCCCTTTAAGTATTCTAAATATTCATCCACATTCTCTCTATCCAACTATCTTGTGATACTGAACTATATGGTCAATATTAGGTTTTGAATTGGCATTGGATCATCTCTGCTGAGCAGTCATTTTCTATGTGTTTAAAGGGACTAGGAGGTAGAGACCAGCAGCCACCCCAGAAGTGTCAGAATGGGAGCAGTAGTTGATCAGAGAGGTCAGTATGACTTCTTTTGTTTTTAATGACATTCTGACCATCTGGATAATCCCTTTTCTTGTTAATTTTTTAATATTCTCCTAACTTATACTGCTCAGGTATCAGTGCCCTACCTGGGACAGAAGTGATCCTTATTGATCTATCTTTCTATATTTTAGACCTATGTTACTGTTACCACCAGCTAGCATCTGTTTACCTACAGCCATATGCATCTCTATCACCTTGACATTAGAAATGCTGTCTTAGCATTAAAGATCTTGAAAGGGATTGGATACAGTCTTAGGAGACCCCAGAGCGTCATATATAGCGTTGAGTGAATCGAGGTCCACGAAACGAATTGGACTTCAATCCGAATTTCAAGGAAAATTTATTTTGCTATGAAGCTGAATTTCTTTGTGCTTCGTGGTAGCAAATCGATTTTACCTGAAATAGTGTAAAAAAGCACATATATATATATATATATATATATATGTATATATATATATATATATATATATATATATATATATATATACTTACCTCATCCAATTGCTCACTATGGGTCGCAATCTTGATTGAAGATCTCGCACAAAATCCTGTGTGCAGTAATGTCACACAGTTGGCCGACATGATGTCATCACATGTCGTGCAAGATTTAATGTTAGATCATCAGTGGTGGCGGCCGGCCCATCATGAGCAAATGGATGAGGTAAGTATGATTTAATGAATTTATGATTTTTTTTCTTTTACATTTTATTGCTGTCAGATGCCGCGATTAGCTATGAATGCGGCTTCTGAGGGGTACTATGAGGAGGAGAGGTGCAATTGCAGTTCTCTGTCATTGCACCCACTACTTACAAAGAAATGCACACTTTGTCACAAAGCAAATTTTTTATGTAAAATTCAACACAGCAACCGAATGTAATTTTTGAATACTTTGCTCATCTCTAGTCATGCACAATTTTTCAGGGCAATTGGGACACTTTGTATACAAGGCAAATTTATTCTGACCGAATCAATAGAAACAAATTTCCAGAAATTTGCTGATCGGAACCTATGTATTACCGCTATTATAACCTGCTATAACATTGAAATGACATTTAAAAGAAAAGAAAAAAAAAAAAAAAAAAAAAGAGTCTTGTGTTTCACGTTAAATATGTACAATACATGATGAGAGATCATTCATTCCAGGCGTCTTAGTAGCTAAATATCTTGACAGTGAAGCTAGGAATCGCCTCCGCTTTTGCAGGGGAAGCAACTAATTACAGCTCCATCGGAGACTGCGTGTTCAGCAGTGGGTACCTGGACGATTCCTCTGAGTACCAACTGCCTCTGAGCCATTGGACTCTCCTAGCAAATGATTTATGGCATACCCCCTAAATAGGACTGCCCTCCAGTTACTTTGCTTATATCATGCTGCTTCCTGTACCATACACAGTAAATCTCTCTGCTGGAAATCAGACAGCTTCCTAAAAAAAGGGAAGAACGTCTCTGGCGCTGATAAAGGGTGATGCTATTTTTATACAGAGATCTCCCTCGCTGGTCCTTCGTGTGCAATTTTTCATCCTTCTCATAACACTGTAACCTCACAAATTGCTGTTGTCTAGAAACAGGCAGCACATGTATTACACTATGTTTTCCAAAAGGAAGATTAAGGGAGAGAGACTTTGATAGGCTGCAGTATATAGCTTTGACTACACTGTATGTACGGTAGTCTGGTTTAACTCTGGTCATATAATACTATATGAATTTATATATCAGAAGTTTTCAGATAACATCAAAACAGGTCATCAAAGGAAAATGTATAACTGTAGCTGTTCTTGATTTATGTACATTTTGCATAGTAGTAGTTGCAGCTTTATAGAAAAATTGACACACATGATACTATGACATACACTATAACATCTATCTATCTATCTATGTATTGTCCTCTGGATTTCCCCCTTTGTCAGGCTGGTCAGTGTCAGGCTGGGTTTGGGTAATTTGTTGCAGGTTGCTTTGTTTTTCTAGGGCTTCTTGGTGCAGCAAGGCTTTATGATGGTAGGAGCTGGGACTTCTGCTATGCAGATAGGCTCTGAATGCCAGCGCCCTCTTCTGGACAGCAAGGAAAAGTGGGAACCTGCCCAGCTCTGCTCAACAGGCGCTGTTAGAAGTGCTCCTGTGGGCCTGGAGAAGTTGTTTGAAAAATTCTATCTATTTGTCTATCTATCTAACAATATATCTATAGATAAACCTATATAGGTCATCAAAGTAAAATTCTATTATTCATTGACCCAGTGTCTTTTCCAGGAGCCCTTCTAAATTTGCCACCACAAGTCATAATGATTATAACTGGATGGTTTGTGTTCATATCATTCTGCAGTGCCATCAATTAAAGTACTCTGTTGTACTGGTAGAACCCCCAGAACTCTTTATAATGGGGTTTGTTCATTCACGAACAAAGTGATAGACTATAATAAACACTGACAGATAAAGTGGTAGGGGGTACAGGGGCAGAGGAATTTTCATCATAATGCATTCTCCTTCCATTCTAAACTGTGAAAATCTGGGCGACAGCCAAAGTGTATAGTGCCATTACTATGTGAAATAGCCAGAAAATTAGTAATACATAGGATATAAAAGACTATATAGCTCACATGCATAACTGTAAGCACACTTGGTTTATGTACATTTTGCACAGTGGTAGTTGCAGCTTTATAGAAAAATTGACATAACACACATGATACTATGACATACACCATAACATCTATCTATCTATCTATCTATCTATCTGTCTATCTATCTATCTATCTATCTATCTATCTATCTATCTATCTATTGTCCTCTGGATTTCCCCCTTTATCAGGCTGGTTGGTGTCTGGCTGGGTTTGGGTAATTTGTTGCAGGTTGCTTTGTTTTTCTAGGGCTTCTTGGTGCAGCAAAGCTTTATGATGGTAGGAGCTGGGACTTCTGCTATGCAGATAGGCTCTGAATGCCAGTGCCCTCTTCTGGACAGCAAGGTAAAGTGGGAACCTGCCCAGCTCTGCTCAACAGGCGCTGTTAGAAGTGCTCCTGTGGGCCTGGAGAAGTTGTTTGCAGAATTCTGTCTTATCTATCTATCTATCTATCTATCTATCTATCTATCTATCGATCGATCTATTTCTGCCTAATCTATCTATCTATCTATCTATCTATCTATCTATCTATCTTTCTTTCTTTCTATCTATCGTCTCTCTATCTATCTTTAACTAGTTAAGCATGTGTCAAGAGTTCTGTCCTTCCTTTCTTTGGTATACTGCATGCACTAATATCCAGGTATGAGACAGTAGCTAATGGCATGTTGTCCAAGCCATTCAGAAATAATTAAGTGAAGGAGTGAATGCCATGCTGGCAAAGTTGTCCTAGATCACTCACAGCAGAGAGGCACAATAGATCCGCCTGCTTCCTTTGGAGGTCTGCTAGGCATTGTCTGGAGCTTATAGAAAATACATGGAGAGAACGTCTTTCCAAACGAGAAATGGCTAAATTAAATAGAGAAAGGTCTGCATTTATGCTATCATACAGCCCAGCTGCTCTCCTGGCTAGCTTCACTCTCTGCATCACCTCTCCTGCTTTTGTGTTGCAGCCCAAAGTCAGTGCTTGCAGGATTCTTCCCTTTCTTTTGCATGGATCTAAATTTAGCCGTGTGTCAGGTTATGGTTCTGTGGAATAGGATGGAGCAATTTAAGCCCACAGTACAGAGTGAACAATCACTGGAGGGTTTGCTGAAGGCTTGAAAAGACAGAGACTGTCACCTAGCATTGACTAGCTCAGTCTGAGGAGAGGGGGTTAACTAGCTCTGGTGCGCTGGCTTTTTATCCATGGAAGGGACTAGGGTCTGGTAACTTTGGGTTTGGGTTATACAAATACAGAGGCATTTAGTGAAGATTACATTAATCCATTCCTCTGGTTTGGAGAGCTGACTGGGGAAGGTCACAGCTGTGCTGAGCTGCAGCATTCAGGATAAAGCAGACTTGTGGTGGACTGGGAGCTTCCAGGGATAATCATCAGGAGTCACCAGGCACCCCTCCTCTTTTTACCACTAGCACCTCACACACCACCTCCTCTTCCTCATTTCATCCCTCCCCCACAGCACTTTCTTCCAAAACATCCTGGTTTATAAACTTTGATGGAGAATTCCACACCGGGCTGGAAAAATGCCTGTTATGAAAGGATTACTAGCACCTCAGAACACCTTCCTAGATACTATAGCGACTAGATTCGACGGAACACGTAAGTCTTCACTTTGTTTTCTGATCATATCCAGTCTATAGGTCACTTCTAACTTGGAGGATGAAGACAAGCCCATCTTCCAGTGCAAAGATCATGTCAATGACTTATGTATAGCCTTCAAAGGTCTCTGTGATGCACATGTGGATGGCATTTATCATGTATTTTTCTTGTCTAATAGTGAGGAGCCAGTGACATCCAGGCTTGTCATTTCAGCACTATGGACAGTTCCTTTCAGTCCCACTTTCTGGACATATCCTATGTAGTTCTCCTGGCAGTGCAGCAGTGAGGGACAGTCTATAGGAGCCATGCATTATCCCTCTTGTTATCTTTAGGAAAATACAATCTTGTTGCTGATTATGTAAATTTCTTTTTAAGAGGATGATTACATTCTAGCAGGGAACATATGCTGATGGAGGAGAATCGGTCATTACTTAACCATTAGGCTGCTTTTCTTACTTGCTCGGAGAAGTTTATTTGATGTGAGCAGCAGTCAGGTTAACCTTACAGGGAATAAATTCTGCTTGTTATATCTAACTAGCTTTTACTTATAACTGCTTATATCTGTAAGGCAGGAAAAGATAGAATGAGTAATGTAATATGTCTATGGAGGATAAATATAGAGATAGACAGATAGTAAGCTCTTGTGGGCAGGGTCCTCTCCCCCTGTATATCAGTCTGTTAATGGTTTCTTGTTTATTGTATTTTTATATTATGTATTTGTAACCCACTCTTGATGTACAGCGCCATTGAATGAAGGGTGCTTTCAAATAAATTATTATTAATAATAATAATAATAATAATAATAATAATAATAATAATAAATAGATAATTAGAATGAATGACAGATAGATAGATACAATAGACAGACAGATAGATAGATAGATAGATAGATAGATAGATAGATAGATAGATAGATAGAATCAAGAACAGACAAGGACAGATAATAGGATGAATGATTGATGGATAGATAGATAGATAGATAGATAGATAGATAGATAGATAGATAGATAGATAGTCGGATCATAGATAGATAGTGAAGTAATATTAGATGATAATTTGATATATAACAGAATGTTTTCAAATACAATAGAATGTCTGTAAGACACAATGGATGTGTAGATTGTAGCATTACATACGGTATAATGTGCATAGCATGTGTGGTGGTGCTATTATACTACTTTTGACTGTAATACAGTAATACCACTGGCTTCAACTTTCTTCCCCTGTTTATAAACCATTGCTCCCTCTGCAATTTGATAAATGAATCAGATGCCCCTGCAGCTTTCTCTTACTAGCAGTCCCCTCACTTCTGGTGAAGCTCACATTTATGGACCAACATCTTCTGTCCAGTCATGGGATGGGCAGAGTAACAGTTTTTGAGTTATTCAGGAAGCATGCACACTCGTAGCTCAGCAGAGATGTAATGTATATGAGGGCTTGACAGGTGAACTTAATAAAGACATCTATCTGCCCCGGTATCAGTGAGGATGGACACTCTGTGGATAAATCCTCAGTTCTCTAGGAATGAGCTTAGTGATTCAGTAAAGGAGATTGCATTGAAAACATATTTAATAAAGATAATCTGAAGACTAATGTTCTGAAAGAAAAGAAAATGAATACCCAATCAAATCTGCCATTAGGAAAATACATTTGCGCACGCCACTGGCTAAAGTGTTTTCTTCACTGCTGGGATTGTGGATAGTTTGTAAACCTTCAAATCCCATACAGATATAGAGATATGAACTGGCCAGTGCAGCAGAAGTGAGTTTGTCACTTGGTACTGCTCATCTTGGTATCATCTATCAATGGCTTTTAATAGGAATATTCAATAAATTTATTGGGTTAAGTAAGCTCTTAATTCATTAAATTCATTAAATATATTAGGTTATGCTAACTCTAAGTGCAGCAAAAGCGAGTTTGTCACTTGGCACCGCTCATCTTGGTATCATCTTTTAGTGGTTTTTAATATGAATATTCAATAAATAAAGGTGTGCAACACAAGTCAAATACTAAGTCAGCTCTGCTACCCCATTTATGACATACAGACTATTTTGTACTCTTTGATGTTTGCTTCTACACACTTGGAATTAATTTAAATGTTGAAATATCATAGTTTACATTGTCCTTGTCTTCAACTTTGATATTAATATTAAGATGTGACTGTCCAGGCGTCTTTACAAATAGTTGCTGTATTGTGAATGGTTTGGATAAATGATGGACTACTGGACTATTTCTATTGACTGAATTCTCTTACATTGATCTGTTTCTTGTGCAGAGTGGACCTGGAATAATATAACATGTTTTTTTCTACTCATTTTGTTAGATTACTTGTGGTGATCTAGATCATACGCAGATGACTAAAGTTAATGCACTCTTTTAATTTAAGCATATCACATTGGAAGGATGCAGTATGCTGTCATCAATGATAGACTAATCCAGGACTGAATCTCTAATCCAAGGGAGAATTAATTATAATTCTGACCAACCATGCAGAAAGGGAATCCAGATTTCATCTGCAAATATGCCTCACTTAAGGCTTAACTCTGTTCTTAAATCATATTTTACACAACACATAATGACTTACCTCAGCTTCATTTAATAAAAAATGATATTCTTATATGAGACTCAAGGTTACATGGATGTAGAGAGCAGCGTATGTGCTTTCAGAGGCTACTACACTGGAAATCCATAGTCGTAGCAAGTTATATAATGTGTGTATATTTATTGTATCCACCTTACATGTTTAGTATGTCCACCATACAGAAATAATGTACACAGTATACAGGTGAAATAGAATACCTGCAAATAACTGGGCCTTACTATTTTATGAGGACATTTCTAATTGTTTAACGCATCATCCAGTAGTTATCATTAGTATTGGCTGGGTGACTCTGTTCACATGTGCAGATGAAGTGGGGCTGAAATTGTCATTTCACAATGACTTTTGATCATTGTGAGAACTCACTGGGTTACAGTAATTCAGTAGGTTTGCTTGCAGTCTTATGAAACATCACAGGTAGGCATGGCACATCATGTGAAATGACTACCTCAGCACTACTACATCTTGAGTTGTTATAGTGGAATAGATATAGCTGTCTCACACTGTGCTACAATTAAATATTTAACAGA
This sequence comes from Rhinella marina, assembly GCA_900303285.1. Taxonomy (NCBI): domain Eukaryota; kingdom Metazoa; phylum Chordata; class Amphibia; order Anura; family Bufonidae; genus Rhinella; species Rhinella marina. The sequence continues at coordinate 79,464 of ONZH01021264.1, read as the reverse complement.
TTGGATTTCTATGAATCTTTTTCACATATTAAAATTTCATAAGCAATATGCTGCCTATTTACCTATGTAGCTTCTGTCTATCTATCTTTGTATCTATCTATCTAGCTAGCATCTATTTATCTATATGTCTAGCTCCTATCTATCTATCTATCTATCACATATGCATTTATCTTTCTAGCTGAAATCTTTCTATCTGTCTATCTACCTAAATATTCATTTATCCAGATTCAATCCATATGTCTATTTATTTGTCTATCTATTTTCTATGTGTCAGTATCCAGCTAGCTGCTATCTGTCAGAAGTAAATGGACCGTGTTTTAATGCTTTGGACATAACTGTTGCTCTTTGTTATAACATTCAATAAAAAACAGCCGATCTCTCCAGTTAATTTAGACAAAGAACCTCTACATCCTATGAATTTCATAGAAAACTTGACCATCTAGTTGTGGGTTGAACACCTAATATTCCTTGATAAGGTTTCCAAAATCATGTTTATGTGATATGTATAATGCATTATTCACGATACCCTATGTATAATGCATTAATTCTGGATTAATATTGTTAAAAGGAATAATATTTCAGTAATATGGAAAATCCTTGGAAACTGTTTGCTGATGGGCTACAATACAAGTAGCTGCTCATCTGGAATGGAAGTTAATGTCAGAATATTCTTTTATCAGAATGTCAATATGAACATTGAGATTCACTACTGAATGAACACTGCTTTAATACAGTTGAACATGACATATGCTTATTACTCAAGTGGCTCTACCAAGCAGAGCACAATGAAATATTTAAATATGAAAAATGTATCAAGGCATAATAATAAAGAGGTTCTTTCTAACGGGAATAAGCATTTCTCCCATTCATTGATGCAAGAATAAAGTCTTGAAGGGAGAAAATCCCCAGGAACCCATGTATCAACCAGATCACTCTACACCAGTGAGCAAGCATTTCTGTTTCATGCTGCCTTTGTGCATTTACATAACATTTACTGTAAATCAGTATATTTTACAAATATATATATACACACACCATTTTTTTTCGGACTATAAGATGGAGAAAGTGGGAAAAAGTGGCAGTACGTCTTATAGTCCGAATGCTAATGATGGTAATCAGCATGTGGGAGGCACTGCGAGGTGAGAACAGCACTGCACTGGCTGTACTCACCCATCCCGGTCTTTTTCTGTGTGCAGCTGTGTGTCTTTGCCACGCACAGAGTCATGACGTAATGAATGTAAGCCACACTATGACCTGACACTGTGCAATGTCACATCACTGTGTAGTGAGGGCTGGAAGAAATGGTGCAGTGAGTCCTGAATCTGTAGCGCCACCCAATGCGGGCATGGTAAGTTTATTATATTCATTTTTTTTTACCATCTGATCTGAGGTGTGATGAGGGTCCAATCTAATCCTGATGGGGTCTGAAGGGTCTGATGGGGAGTTGATCTGAGGCTGATAGAGGCTGGGGGTCCAATCTGAGGCTGAGGAGTTTGATCTGAGGCTTATTGTGGGTCTGATCTGAGTCTGATGGGGGCTCGGGGATCTGATGGGGCTAATCTGAGGCTGATGGAGGCTTGGGGGTCTGATGGGGTTAATCTGAAGCTGATGGAGGCTTGGGGGTCTGATGGGAGGCTGATCTGAGGATGATGGAGGTTGGGGGTCTAATCTGAAGTTTGGAATGTCAGATCTGAGGCTGATGGCAGTTGGGGGGGTCTGATCTGAGGCTAATGAACCTTGGGGGCCTGATTTGGGGGTCTGATCTGAGGTCTGATAAATAGTGGGGGAATGATTTGTGGGTCTGATGATGAATGGAACTCTTATGAGGGTGTGATCTGAGGTCATAAGAAGGATGGGGGTCCGATTTAGGGGTCTGCTCTGAGGTCTGTCTTATAGTCAGAAAACTATGGTGTGTGAATATATATATATATATATATATATATATATATATATATATGTACAATACAAAAGTAATTGGCTAATATACAACTAAAACACAAGGATTCAGGACCCAGTATGAGGAATTGGGGGTGACACATAAGGTAGTTGATTGTGATAAGTAGGATTTGGGCCACAATTGTTCTGAAAGGAGTGGTGCCAGCTGATCTCCTTCAGGTTTAGGACCGTTAGAGGATCAAGTTTAGGCTAGAGGTTGGTGGGGGAGAGGTTTAGTCAGGGAAAGGTCATTTTAGGAAGCTTGATAGGCCTGCCTGAAAAGATGTGTTTTTAAGGCTTGTTTGAATCCAGAGGAAAAAAAGCAGACTGGTTTGAGAGTTGTATTTATAGAAGCAGAGCAACAACGCAAGTTTGTGAGCATTTGTGTGTTTGATTTTTAAGTGTGTGTTTGAATTAAGTGTGTGACTTTAGATTACGTGAGGGAGCTAAATTATTTGTGTGCATTGCTGAGTGGTTGTGCCTGACTTTATTGTACTCTGTACCAAATCAGAGCAGTGTAGTCTAGTTTATACACTGTGACTTGCTTTGCTGCCAGGTTTATTGCATAGCAGCTAAGAGTAAACTGTGATTGCACTTTTTTTTCTCCTCCTTCTCCAGGGTGTTGTTGCACAGGTGAGTAATTAGGGTGTGGCTATCTAATTAGGAGAAGTTAAATAGCCAGTCTTGAGGGCAGTTCACTCCTTTGAATCCAGAGGAAAAAAAGCAAACTGGTTTAAGAGTTGTATTTATAGAAGCAGAGAATTAATGTGAGTTTGTGAGCGTTTGCGTGTTTGATTTTTAAGTGTGTGTTTGAATTAAGTGAGTCACTTTAGATTACGTGACTTCAGATTCAGGGACTTTAAGAGGGGACTACAGTAAATCGGTTTCATAGCACTGTTTAGTTTTTTTTTTCTCTTTGTTTGCGTAATCCCCATTAGTACAGTACGTGTTCCATTATTGACAGCGCAGTCCAGTGCACATCTGGTCTAATGTATGTAGTCCTGGAACAGCAGTTTAAGGGTGCATATCTTTGTTCAAAATGTGAGAAAATTGCCTGTTTGGAATCGCACATCGTGTATCTAACCGGGCGAAATTCAACACTGAGAAGCGCTGACAATTTGGAAAAAAGAGTTTGCTGCTCACTGAGCAAGCACTCTATGGGGTAGATGTGGGGGAGGGTGATAGTGAGGAGGCTCAGTTAAGTGAGGTAGCTAGCTGGGTAACAGAAAGCGAGGTAGAAGGAAAAGTGCCAGGGAGGCTAGCCCTGATCTGACACACCCCAACAAGTTTGCAAGTTTGGCAGATGAGGGGGATGCCACTTTAGGGAGAGCACTGCTGCAGCCAGACACTTCCTCTGCCAGTCAGGGGAATGTCAGCTCCAGTAAGCAGGGCAGACCAGGAGAGCAGGGCAGGCCAGACAGGTGCTGGTAGTGGGAGACTCAATTATTAGGGGTACAGAAAGGGCAATCTGTCACAAAGACCGGGATCGTCGAATGGTGTGTTGTCTTCCTGGCGCTCGAGTTCAACACATCGTGGATCGCGTTGACAGATTACTGGGAGGGGCTGGAGAAGATCCAGCAGTCATGGTCCATATCGGAACCAATGATAAAGTTAGAGGTAGGTGGAACGTCCTTGAAAATGATTTTAGGAATTTAGGGCATAAGCTTAGGGCAAGGACCTCCAAGGTATTGTTTTCCGAAATACTGCCTGTACCACAAGCCACACAAGAAAGGCAGCCAGAGATTAGGGAGGTAAACAAGTGGCTCAAGAACTGGTGTAGGAAGGAGGGGTTGGGGTTCTTGGAGAACTGGGCCGACTTTGCTGTTGGCTACAGGCTCTATTGTAGGGATGGGCTGCACCTCAATGGGGAAGGGGCAGCTGTTTTTGGGGGAGAAGATGGCTAGAAGGCTGGTGGAGTGTTTAAACTAGGGACTGGGGGAAGGTAAATACATTATAGGAGGGGAAGATAGAGACCTTGGGCAAGGTAATGGAACTGGGGGAGGAATGGAAGGAGGAACTAGAACAGTTCAAAAGGAAAGGTGTAGGGGAAAAACTATACATCAACCTCTTAATTGTATGTACACTAATGCCAGAAGCCTGACTAATAAAAGTGGTGAACTGGAAGTAGTGATGCGTGAGGAGGACTATGACATAATGGGAGTAACTGAGACATGGCTGGATGTTAGCTATGACTGGGCAGTTAATATACAGGGTTACAGTCTGTTTAGAAAGGATCCCAAAACCAGAGAGGGGGAGGTATCTGCCTTTATGTAAAGTCCTGTCTAAAGACCACACTCCGGGAAGGTATAAGTGAGGGAACATGAAGATGTGGAGTCAATGTGGGTAGAAATACATGGAGCCAAAAACAATAATAAAATACTAATAGGAGTTTATTATAAACCACCTAATATACCAGAGTCCACAGAAAATCTACTAAACGAAATAGACGAGGCGGCAAATCATAATGAGGTCATTATTATGGGGGACTTCAACTACCCAGATATAGACTGGGAAACTGAAACCTGTATATCTCATAATGGAAACAGGTTCTTGGCAATAACCAAAGACAATTACCTTTCCCAACTGGTTAAGGACACGACTAGAGGGACAGCCATAATGGACTTAGTATTAACCAATAGACCTGACAGAACAACAGATGTGCAGGTTGGGGGACACCTGGGAAATAGTGACCATAAAATAATAACCTTCCTATTGTCATTCAAAAGAGTGTTTCTTCAGGGAGGAACACAAATACCAAACTTCAAAAAAGCTAAATTTAGCTAACTAAGAGAGGCCATAGGCCTAACTAACTGGGACAAAGTCCTCAAAATAAAAATACAGCTACAAAATGGGATATTTTTAAAAGCATTCTAATATCTAATTGTGAGAGGTACATACCTTATGGGAATAAAAGGTTAAGAAACAAGAAAAAGCCAATGTGGATAAATAGAACTGTAAAGAAAGCAATAAATGACAAAAAGAAAGCATTTAAATCACTAAAACAGGAGGGGAGCGAGATAAAAAATAGAATATGTAAAAGACAAATAAAAACAGCCAAACTAGAGACTGAGAGATTAATCACCAAAGAGAGTAAAACTAACCCTAAAACGTTCTTCAATTATATAAATGGTAAAAAGTATAAACCTAAAGGTGTCGGCCCCTTACAGGGTAATGAGGGGGGAGTTGCAGAAAGAGATGAGGAGAAAGCAAAGCTACTAAATATTTTTTTCTCCACTGTATTCACTGAGGAAAATAAACTGTCAGATGAAATGCAGAATATAAAAGTAGATTCCCCATTAAAAGTGCCCTGTCTGATCCAGGAAGAAGTACAGCAACATCTTAAAATGATTAAAATAGACAAATTGCCAGGACCGGATGTCATACACCCCCGTAGCCTAAGAGAATTAAGTAATGTCATAGCCAGACCCTTATTTCTGATATTTAAGGACTCTATACTGACAGGGAGAGTTCCACGGGATTGACGCATAGCAAATGTGGTGCCAATATTCAAAAAGGATCCAAAAACAGAGCCCAGATACTATAGGCCGGTAAGTTTAACATCTGTCGTGGGTAAACTGTTTGAAGGTTTTCTAAAACATGCTATCTTGGAGTACCTCAATGAAAATAAGCAAATAACTCCATATCAGCATGGCTTCATGAGGGATCAGTCGTGTCAAACCAATTTAATCAGTTTCTATGAGGAGGTAAGTTCTAGACTATATATATATATATATATATATATATATATATATATATATATATATATATATACATATACACACACACATACACACACACACATACATATAGGTTCATAAACCATGACGACCATATAATGAAAAGACAGGTAATAAATGGTGTAGTTTATGAAGCTAAACATATCAGATAACAGCATATTGTTAATCTATAAAACCAGGAACTTCCTACAGTACATATCATTTGGAAGTCACAGTACTAGCTAAAGCTGACCATTCATAATAGATGTATGACAGCTGAACTCCCCAATTTCAATGGGACCAGGATGACTACCAAAGTAAGGATCAGGCAGTTGGATTTCAATTGTCCAATTATTTTTTTCTCAGAGATATAAGCCGCTGCTTGAGGAGTCTGGTATATCTTCCCCATCCTTCTAGAATTGTATCCGTAGGAGAGGATCAGAAGCAATAGCTTTTAGCTGCCTTAAGTGTTTCTCAGAAGCCTTAGTGATGTCAAACAAAAATGTACATACTGATGCAAATATTTCAGATTTAATTTTCATCCTTGCCTTAAAGGGGTTATCCTATGATTAATGTAAAAAATTAAAACCCAGCATCATATAGTACATGATGGAATTTTTCTAACAAACTTAGAATCAGCCCTCTACCTCACATGGATCCAGAATTCTCCCTATTCATTGTTCCAAGTGCTCTGCTAAATTTATTTCAAGCTAGCAGCTTAGGCAGAGTGAACTTTCTCAGGGGGCATGTCCTTTATACTGCAGCTGGAGATAGTTGAAGGATGGAACAAACAGTAGGTGATGCTATACAGATTTCAGTGAATAACTCCTGTGGCTATACTAAATTTTTAATTACATACAATTACAACAGTATTCAGATCCAGGTGCTGATTTGAAAAATGTAGAATATTTTTCATGGGAAAACCTTTTAATCTCTAATGTAATGAAATTATTTAGTGTGCCCAAACTGATGTGCAACAAGAACAACCCTGAATTATTCCAATATGTGGAGTTCAAGGCAGACTGTCTTTTTACTTTGCCTACCCATTTTAGGATTTTCTGCACTGCAGGTCACATACATCAGTGTGGCCAAACAGTAGCACCATCAGGATAACAACATCTACAAAGAATTGACCATACCATTGTGCTCACCACACAGAGTTGCCTATAAAATTGTGCAAAAGTTACTTCCCCAGCAATTACTCCCAACAAAAAGCTACCAGATACCATGTTCCTACAATAAACCACAAATGTCTCCTCTATGGTCCTCAGCTACCCTCTTCCAATACGAATTTAGATTTTATCAGCAAACAGCATCCGATTGCCATGCCATTCTTTAGACTCAGAGATTACCAAAAGTCATTGGCGGGAATGATTTGTAAGAGATTAGGGCAGTAGTGTGAGATTCTGAGACAGTAGCAGTAATCCCAGACTTTCTCCCTGATGCCTTGAACATGTTTGTCATGAGATTGAGACTTCACAAATGAATCCTTCAAGCTACATATGGCTCCAAAGTTAAACTATTGCCACCCATATTTTTATATCTAGACAACACTAATAGCTAAGCATAAAGATAGTTATAAAGAAGACTATACCTGTGTGACTAGAGCATATAAATCCTTTTGATTTCTTTCACAAGATATACAATTTTAAACATATATTAGTGCCGGCTAGTGTTCCTCCACTTTCTCGTGTAGTGCATCAGAGGTGGATATACATGCCCAGTTCAGAGGTGAACATACATGCTTAGGTCCCCTAGTCTCTCTGCTGGGTGACCTCTTTGGCAGTGCCTACTCTGCTACTTATGTAAAATGTTGTGGATTTTACACCTGCAGTCCCGAAGTGGAAAATCTGTAGCTTATATGTACTGTGTGGGCATTCTGTGACGCTGAGACTAACCAGGCTGTATTTAATGAATTTTGTTTTGCAATATGAAAAGTCAGTATTAATTTTATCTAACATTCAACTTCTTTCTATTTTATACCTACCTAACAATCATTTTTTTTCTTTAAGATATTGTACATTTTATGTAAAAAGTTATGGGTGTGTTCTTCATGTGGGTATGTTCTGTCTTCATGGGATACTATATAGTATCTCATGAAGACAGAGCTCAGTCATTCAAACAATGATGGAGATGAGCTACATGAACTAGCATGTGAATTAGTACCACCACCACACCAAGACCAGTAATGCTCAGGAAAAGAATGAGTTGAAACAACATGGTAATACAATTTTTTATATTTTTTTAATTTTAAATTAGCCCAATATCAGTTCTACCTACCTAGTGTGTGTAGCGCAATGTAATGAGAATGGTGACCATGACACAACCACCAGCCTAGGCAGCTAATGTAATTCTTGTTCCTAACTCTGCCATTGGCCAGAGCAGGCAATGTTTTCCTAGTCTTCAAGAATCTTGGGTTAGGGAATGTGTTCACAACAGACAGGTTTTATCAACCCTTTTCTGACTTTTGCTCGTCTTGGCCATTTGGGCAGTGGCATTGGATCATGCATTGACAAATTTTCTGCTGTTCACCCCTGTCTCGTTGGTCTATTAGTTGTCAGCTTAGAACAACCATGTTACTTTGTAGGACTATTGCTAGTATTTACTGACCTTATCAATGAGGACCTTTGGACCATAGTCATTTTTTCACTGTTCATTGTACAATCAGCTCACTGTATCAAATGAATAACAGATTCTATAAGTTCCTTTGAGTACAATTTATCTTGTGTAACAAGTTTCATATCAACCAACTGCCATTAAAGTCCATGTTCCTCATATTCATGTCACAACAGTCCTTACAACTCAATTTGGAAAGATCAAATGAGAATATTCTATTCCACTATGTTAAAAAACAAAAACAAACACAGTATTCGGATATTTTTTCAGACAGGTGTAATACAGGGGCTTTTTTGTGCCATATTAATATTATGTGGTTCATCAAAACTGGAAGTATGGTGCCCTAACTCATTTTTTATGAGGTTCAGGTGTTCAGTCCAGAACTCTATAGCTATAGTACGCATTTTTAGTTACAAATTTGAATTTTTATTTTAACATTTTTGATAATCTATGTTTTCTGCAAAAGTTGCATGAAGGTGGTTGTGTGTATAAATTATGTTATATTTTTATACACAGTATATTTTGCATATTTTGGTAACATATAAGCTTTTTGCCATGTACATGATATATTTATAACAGATATGTGAATGATGACCATATATTACATGCTCCATTGTTCTGAAGAGCACAAGCTGTTGTTGATATATATGCTTGTGGTATATATGAAATGCACACACCTTAATATATTACATTTACATTATATATATATATATATATATATATATATATATATATATATATTATACACACACAGCATTTTTCGCTTTATAAGATGCACTTTTTCCCCCAAAAGTAGGGGGGAAATTGCTGTGCGTCTTATAAAGCGAATATAAGTGAGCGCTTCCATTATGTATTCGGTGCCGGGACCCCCATCAGACCTAAGATCAGTCCACCCAGCCCCATAAGGATAAAATAAAAAACTCTCTCACCTCTCCTGCACCGCGGCCGGCTCTGCACTGTCATGACCACTTACAGCATCAGGACGTAGTGCGTGCACTATGACCTGATGTGGCACGCAGTCAGGTGACAGTGCAGCGCCGGCCAGAGAAGACAGAGGATCGCTGGACCCTGAGCGGAGCTGCGGCGCAGGAGAGGTGAGAGAGTTTTTTATTTTACCCTTATGGGGCTGAGTGAGCTGATCTGAGGTCTGATGGGGGCACAGTCGGCTAATATGGGGGCTGATGGGAGTAGAGTGGGCTGATATGGTGGCTGATGGGCTGATCTGAGGTCTGATGGGGTAGAGTGGGCTGATATGGGGGCTGATCTGAGGTCTGATAGGGCAGAGTGGACTGATATTGGGGGCACAGTGGGCTGATATGGGGGCATAGTGGGCTGAACTGAGGTCTGATTGGGGCACAGTGGGCTGATGTGGAGGATGGGGGCAGAGTGGGCTGATATGGGGGTACAGTGGGGTGATATGGGGGATGGTCTGAGGTCTGATGGGGCACAGTGGGCTGATATGGGGGCTCAGTGGGCTGATATGAGGTCTGATGGGGCACAGTGAGCTGATATGGGGGCACAGTGGGGAGATATGTGGGCTGATCTGAGGTCTGATGGGGGCACAGTGGGCTGACATGGGGGCACAGTGGGCTGATATGGGGGCTGATAGGCTGATCTGAGGTTTTATGGGGCACAGTGGGCTGATATGGGGGCACAGTGGGCTGATATGGGGGCTGATAGGCTGATCTGAGGTCTGATGGGGGTCTGACATGGAGGGCTGACGGGGTTCTGACATGGAGGGCTGATATGGGGGTCTGATGTGATGTCCTGAAATTTATGGGGGGGTCTGATATGAGGTGTGATGAAAAATATGTTTTTCTTATTTTCCTACTCTAAAATCTGGGGTGCGTCTTATCATCAGGTGCGTCTTATAAAGCGAAAAATTTGGTAAATATCTGGTTGGATGTGCATTTTACCTTGCCTTCTTCACATTCATCAATCACGTGGCCTAGGCACAGCTCAGTTCCATCCAAGTGAATAGGGCTCAGCGGCAAAAGCACAGTCACTATAATATGGACAGCACTGTGCTGTCACTGGAGCACCATGAGCTTCGAAAACAGCTGATAGGCAGGCGTGCTAGGAATTGTACCCCGCCAATTTCATATAGATGACATGATGATGGGCAATCAATATGTTACATAGGACTGCAGAGACCATTTAGTACATTATCAGTACTCAGAAAGCTACTGTTGACACCACTATCAATGTTGAGGATAGCATACCGTAGCATACTCTGTCAAAGTGGTAGTGCATATTGATGACCTATCAATATAATATTCCTGTATCTCATTTATTTAGAACTCTGTCCTTTCCATGCTTAGGAGTCCAGTGGGCGGTCTTAGTGATTGACAGCCTTTGCTGTATAACTGTGCATAGAGACATACTGTAGCAGTCAACCACTGACAGTGACCATACACTGGACTTCTAGGTACTGTATAAAAAAACTCAGGGTTTGAAACCTTTTCCTCCAAACTATTTATCACTCTACTCAGCTCCTCCTGCAAATCACACTACATATGCATTATGACAGACTACCCTCAAATGAATGGCTGAAGGTATAACACATGGTCTCATTGAGGGTAGGTTCCTGTTATGATAACCATATGCTGTAACAGGGAATATTCACCCAGGGTGTGGTGATGAGTGACTCAATTTACAAATGAATTCAAACTTGTGAGGGAGTTCCCTCACACCTTTAGAGGCTCCCTCTACCAGAAGATTAACATGGTTGCACATCTCACGCGGCCTTGATAATCTTGCCAATACGCCATTACTGTAAGTATCATATGCCTACGAATCCACATCAACAAATTTGCATTCACTGCTAAACTAATTTTAGTGGCAAATGCACAATCACTGATCTGTTTTTGTAGAAATATCATTTGCACATGCGCCAATACTTGCAATAATTAAACATGTGCGAGATTACCATGGCTGTGCGAGTTGTGAGGCCATGTTAATCTGCTGGCACAGTGAGGAATCATCTGTAGAAGGAAAGTCCCTCACAGATGGAGAATTCATTCAGATTCCCTCAAATAAGACAACTCATTCATTGAAGTTTCCTCCCTAAATTTCTTCAAGCAAAATCTGACCAATATATGGTAAGGAGAAACATGTATTGATGTCTCCAAGTTCTCTTTCTTTGTTGTGTGCACAGTGCCAATCCAGCTTTGAGCTATCCTTTCATACACTTCAGAAAGGCTGGTTTCTTTGAATACATTGTCATTAAAGCTTAACCTCTTAAATGGAGTTGTAAGGCAGGTATCCCCATTTCTACTATCAACCAACATGTCTTATCTTAGTGAGGTCTTCAGTTCAGGGTACCAGGATGAGAACTGAAAAATGGCATGTATGTTTTGCACTAGTCGAGACATGGCGTACTCTTTCATCTATCAATAAATTATTAATAGATTGATATTTATACTGAAATTATAGAGAAGCTCTCATGAAGGCTCCAGCTACATAGGCTCAATTAAATAAAATACCAGCTGGCTATGTTTCTTTGGTCTTGTAGTGATTTTTTACAGTTGCCTTTTCTTTACATGGATTCATTGTCTCAAGAGCTTTGAACATGTATGTGTGACAGCCTAAAAGTCAGTGTATATACCCTTAACTGGGTTTGCTCTCGCGTCTCACAATGGTTAATTGCTTGTTCCATACTGTTCATTTTCAGTTGTTACACAGACAGGTTATGACACATCCATTTTATAGCAGATTGGAGTAAACAACTGTTTCTCATTTGGTTTACACTGAAGGGTCAGCCTGTAAAATTTGCTTATTATTGGGATTTGTAGCCATACTTTTTTGCCAGTAAGAAAAATGTGCCTAGATGTCTGTGTGTATTTGTAGACACTTGTTGTTTCTTGTGTCTTAAACTTGATCATTTGTAAGTAGAGATGAGAGAACTTCTTGAAATTAGTTTCTGGTATAATTCATTCCGGGTCTGTATAAATTTGACCCAAATTGAGAGTGCCTTAATTTCCATGAAAAATGGCTGCAAATGGATACCAACTGAAAGACATCCATTTTACAGAATCTTCAATGTTGAAACAACATATCCATCACAATATATTATATTTTAGTAGACACAATAGAGTAGTTTACTATGTTTTTGTGTTCGGCAAAAAAATGGACAGTAACGGATTTGTTTTCTTTAGCATTGGAAACTATGTAAAATAGATGCAAACAGATGCATTTGCCTTAATAACTGCATTCATTTTTGGGGTCCCTGTTAAAACTGATCTGCTGATTGATAGAAATGTGATGTGAACCCAGCCCAATGTTCCCTGGTTAGAAAGAACCTGTTAAGGACCCTTTAGAAAACTGAACTGTTAGCAAACAATGGGGTGAGGATTTGGCACATGGTTGGAAGATAAAAAGAATGCTCAGCCCTTCTATCCTGGGTAGCAAATCCCAACATTGTAACTTTGATCATTGATCCATTTTGATCATTGCCCTTTCCCTTCCATGGCATTGTCATAGTCTATGTGTAGTCTACATTCTATGAGTTACATTTGATAATGTTTGATAACACAACTCCTTGATGTAAAAGGCACACATGTATAGAGCTATCATTCACTTATAATTGAAAAGCCATAGTACAAAGGGAAACACTCAATAATTTATAAACTATTTTGACAATAGACATTTCCTTATTGTCCTGCAGGCAGCACAGAATGAGTGAATGTCTAGATCCTCCCTTCTAGGACAGAAAAACATAAAACAATTAATTTACATAAGTGACTGGATAGATTTACCCCATAGAAGGACCCTACACAAGAAATCAGACATTTTTCTTCTGACTAGGACAGAGTAATTTTTTCAGTATGTCAAATTTTAGGTTAACTGCTCATATGTAGTCCCAAGATCTAACCCAGTGGACTTGCAAATGAGGAGTTTTCCTAGTTATACATTAAAGGGCTTGTTCTGCCCCTTGATTTTTTAACGAAACCTTAGAATACTATAAAACATCAAACTAAGTAATATTCACCTTACCAATACCCAATTGCCTCTCCTGTTTGTCTGCCTCACAGGTTTTCCAGTGTTCTCTGTTTCGAAATTAACATGTGCCTGCTGCAGCCACTGTCTTCAGCCTCACCTTAGTGGTTTCCACTGCAGCCATTGATACACTAAAGGATCACATGTTTTGTCAAAATGTTATCACTGGAAGTCAAGAAGTAAAAGTCTGTCGGGAAGAGGAAAAGCCAAGTACAGTGTTTGGCTTTCTCCAGCAGTTCTAATAGAGTGACAGAACAATGCATGACCACCACATCACTCATTCTAGGGGCTCTGGATCTTGTGATGGGGGGGGGGGGGTATCCCAGCAGTCAGACACCCAATGATCAGATAATTATTTATACCCTATGAGGAAAGTTATGGTGAGACAGCCCCTTTAAATGGGTTTTATGGTTTCTAAAAGCAATTTTAATAAATATTCTATTAAGCAGTTAGGACCTCCAGGAAAGTGCCTACAGAGAGTTTCTTTTCCTGTGGAGGATCCAGCACATCTATGCATCATGCAGACAAGCATTGGCTGCATAATTAAATACTTGTAGGCAGGGTCTCCATACACAGGGGTCAGCAGCCTTCGTTAGTGCAACTACCGTGAAACTATAACTTGCACCATGTACACTTGCTCAGCTGTCCTTGTAGCTCCGATAGAAGTGAATGTAGCACCCTATGAATTGCAGTATCAGAACACCTGGCGTGTAGGAGGTTACGGATCCCCAAGGGCGGATTGGTCAAGGACCTTACAGGGAAATTTCCTGGGAGGCCTCCTAAGCTTTCCTGGTGGTGGTCGGGTACATAATGAGCTCTCAGTGGTAATTAACTGTGTGAGAATCAGGTAATTATGTACCTGGCCAGCGACCCACATGCCCTCCTGAATTCAACTGCTGTGGTCCATGTCACACGTCTTAAGCCTCCTGCTCCATATCCTATCCAGAGAGAACTAGAGGAAGGCAGAAAATGGCAGCTATTAATGGCCACCATAGAGGGACAGCTTTATCATGCTGCACTGTGCTATACGGTTTATATATCATGCTGCACTGTGCTATACGGTTCTGATGGGGCAGTATTTTGTACTATGGTATTGCTGATCCCACTTATTTGTGTTGCCATGCCTTCTGTCAGTTTGGACCCACCTACAACATGGGACCACTTTTAGAATTTTTTTTTCTAGGGCCACTTTAAGTTCTCAGTCCACCCCAGCTGATCACTGATATACAGATTACAAATGATCACTTGGGGATCCAGTTGTGAGATAATGTGATGTGCTTAATATTGGAAAGCCTTTTAACAAAAATGATTTCTAAAGCAAACATCTCCTTTAAAGGGGTTGTGTAGTGGGTTATTATTGGTGATATATCCTGAGTACAGGTTGTCAATATCAGATCGGCGGGAGTCCGACTCCCAGCACCCTGTTGATCAGCTGTTTTAAGGGGTAGCGGTGCTCTGTTTCCTCTTCAAAATTACCAGCACCATCTCTTTTACAATGGCAGTGCAGTGTAATTACAACCGCTTATTCCATTCACTAGAATGGGACGTACTGTAGTAGTTGTAATTACACTGTGCTGCCTCTACATTCCTTTAAATAATTGAATTTTGAAGTATTTTTCTACACAAAAAAAAAAACAAAAAAAATTGCAGTGTGGTAATTATTTCTGTGCTTCCAATTTCCATTGACATTTATATGCTATTCCTTACCCACTCAAAATATAAATACCATCAAAACAATTTGGGTTAATTAAGCAGATTTAGTATTGGCCTTTTTTTCCCCCACATATATGGCTCATATTCATCAATGAATCTGTGTCACGAATGCTAGAGGTGAAAAAATAATTGCAAAGAAAATCAATCTCCTACTTGAACCCAAGTAGATATCATTACACAGGGACACAGCTACCCTGATTGAAAAAGGTCCAGTGTTTAATAAAAAAGGTGAAAGGGGTAAACATTGTAGATAACATTTCACCCTAGTTGAACCTATGTTTCCTTGATTCAAGTTCTTTGCTGCCTTCTTTATAATGATGAAACATCGGTTTTCTCACTTTTCTCTAATGATTTCTTGCATTGAACTTTATAAGATCTGTTTTACTACAACACATAATGAGTTCATTGCATTCCCATTTTGTAAAAGTGCAGTTTCTTCATCTGTACTGAAAAACCATATAGGTAGGGCTAATGTGCAGCAAGAACATCACAGCTTTTGTATCATGAGAAGGTCTAGTAAATTCTGCAGCTAATATATGGAATATGGAATATTCTGAATAAATGAATATGTAAAGTCTACTATAAAACTGTGATCTACACTGAACATATTATTTTAAAATTCTAGATGTCCGATTCTGCAAAACATCCTTCTGATCTGTTTGTACCCTACTACAGTAAAACAAGGTGTCTTCATTATAAGTGATCCATGATCCCTACAGTTTGTCCTGGAAACCACCTATTTTCCTCATGTTCTCTTAAAAAAAATGAAATACTTGTGGCTAATCCTTAAGGACTTTTAATACTGTATGTCTATTTACAGCGGCCATTAAAATGTTTGATTCTGGAGAGCTGTAACAGAGAAGAACCAATATCAACCCCTGTATGCCAGAAAACTTGAGTCAAATAGTAGCATGGTTTGACATATATTTCACTTCCGCAAAATGTTTCATCACTTTCTAAAACGTTGGTGGAGCAGGGCTGGGAGTGGGTATTGCTGGGCAGAACCTGGCATAGATTATATCTGAAACCTGCACTAGCTCTCTGACTGGCAAAGATTTCAATTCTTGACACAGAACTACACATATGCTCCACAATTAATAAGAAGCATGCACCTTTTAATAACTATGGCACATCTGATGCCAGTGGGTGGATAGATTTAAAAATGATCCCCAATGAGTGTTTTATATGCAATAGCAGAATATTGCCTTTATACAGTAGGTGCTAGCAAATATGTGATTGCCCAGAGAACTGTCACATGAAAGTGTTGCTGAATCTTAGTCCTGGTATAGATGTAAAAAGATATGCCGAGTAGTCCTAAGTCCTACAATGTGTTTTAAATGGTTTTTCTTTTCCCCTGATATGCCACCGATGACTGAAAAAAAAAAATATAATGTGGAAAAAATATATAATTATATACTATATTTTTCACCCAATAAGATGCCCCCTCCCATTTGACGCACCATGGTGTTAGAGGAGGAAAATAAGAAAAACATTTTTCATCAGACCTTAGCTCAAACCCCTAATGTTAATAAGACCTCCCCACTCAAACCACAGATCACACCACCAATGTGTATAAGATCCCCAATGTGTGATCCCCATTCAGACCGCTGATCAGGCACTCAATGTTAATAAGGCCTCAAATCAGACATCAGATCAGACCCCCAATGTTTATAAGACCCCATTCAGACCTTAGATCAGACCCCTAATTTTTTTAAGACTCCCAATCAGACTTCAGATCAGACCCCTATGTTAATAAGACCCCATGTTAATCAAAAAAAAAAAAACTAAATCAACTTAACTCTCCTGCTCTGAATGCCGCCGCTACTGCTGAGATCCAGCTCCTGCTCTTCCTGCCACACTGTGCAATGACCTGATGTCACACAGCGCGAGGTCACAGAGCATACCTACGTCGTCAAGCTGTACGCAGTTCACAGCACATCATACAGTCGATGAAGACCTGGAAGCGGCGAGCACAGGACCCGGGGAGAGTTACATTCACTGCTCCTGTGCTAATGAGACTTTTATAATGGAATTGCTCATTAGCATTCGACCCATAAGACGAACTGACAATTTCTGTACGCTTTGGCGTGCGTCTTATAAGGCAAAAAATATATATTTTTTTAAACTTTTTTTACATGCATATAAAATACCTCTACTAATATCCCCTTGTACTAAGAAAAATGGTACTACTATTACTTTCATTTAAATTGGGAAATAACCAGTGATTAAAATTAAAATATGTGTATCCTTACAATTCTAAGAGGTGAATACCATTGAGGAAATGTATCAAAAGTAAAAGTTCCAAGCTTGCCTAACAGAACTGATTACGTTGTTCCTTTTATTACCTACAAAGATATGTTCAGAAATAATTGATTGCTCTGGTCAACTGAACCCCCTTTTTTTGCACTTGCTTTTAATAGATATATCCAAGTCTGGTTTATGTCTGACACTAGATCATAACTCTATAGAAATCAATATCTACAAAGATAGAACAGATTTGTTTCAGACCTTTCTCCCACTTTCCCATTCATCTAAAAGGAGATTGAAGAAATCCATATGCTTACAACCAAAATAACCCTTTTACTTGGACAAATTTTTGTATAAATCTGCCTCTTGTGAATGTACCCTAGTGTTAGACTTGGTTTTCACCTTTTTGGGGAACAAACCTAGTATGTCCATTATTTCTTTGCATTATGTGGTTATAAACTGCTTATGTGGTTATAAACTATAAATTTTGTAATTTAATATTTTGCGCAGGCTTGCTCGGATTTATTACTGACATTATTCTTTTTTGACTACAGTGGAAACTTGATTAAAGCTGTCATACATAATTAGAGCATTTTTGTCAGGTAATTATGATTACACTACTAGTTGTGTGTTTTATAGCAGCCCTTCCCTTGGCTATACTTATTAAACCAATATGTTCCACAACAATTTATTTGTGCTTATTTAGAAACACATTTCATCGGGCATTCATGAAATTCTAATTTCCCTAGCTTAATCTTTAGAGAGGTTTGATTTACATTGATTTTAGAGAATATATACCATTGGGATTTGAGATTATCAATGCATACATGTATATGCACAAAGAAAAGACAGATCTCCCACAAAGTATCAGAAATGCTATAAGTAATGTAGCTTATCTTTAACAATGACTTAAAAACTGACTGGTACAGCTAAAAAGAAACACGTTAGGCCTTGTTCACACAACAGTTTTTTGATCATTTTTTTCCATCAGTTATTGAGAGCCAAAACCAGGTGTGGGTCAAAAACACAGAACAGCTGCAGATCTTTCCCTTATACCTTATCAATGTGTAGCCTCCACTCTTGGGTTTGGCTCACAAAAACTGATGGAAAGAATTGATCAAATAACTGACGTGTGAACAAGGCCTTAGATTTTGTTCTCAAGTAGACTGCCCATCTTCTGAATTTACAGTGGGGAAAAAAGTATTTAGTCAGCCACCAATTGTGCAAGTTCTCCCACTTAAAAAGATGAGCAAGGCATGTAATTGACATCATAAGTAGATCTCAACTATGAGAGGCAAAATGAGAAAACAAATCCACAAAGTCACACTGATTTTTAAAGAATTTATTTTCAAATTATGGTGGAAAATAAGTATGTGGTCACCTACAAACAAGCAAGATTTCTAGCTCTCACAGACCTGTAACTTCTTCTTTAAGAGGCTCCCCTGTCCTCCCCTCATTACCTGTAGTAATGAAACCTGTTTGAACTTGTTATCAGTATAAAAGACACCTGTCCACAACCTCAAACAGTTACAGTCCAAACTCCACTATGGTGAAGTTCAAAGAGCTGTCGAAGGACCCCAGAAACAAAATTGTAGACCTGCACCAGGCTGGGAAGAGTGTGCTCCCAACTGTGGGAGCAATAATTAGAAAATGGAAGACAAACAAGACCACTGATAATCTCCCTCGATCTGGGGCTCCACACAAGATCTCACCCCGTGGGGTCAAAATGATCACAAGAACTGTGAGCAAAAATCCCAGAACCACACAGGGGGACCTAGTAAATGACCTGCAGACAGATGGGACCAATGTAACAAAGGCTACCGTCAGTAACAGCAGATCCTGCAGTGCCAGGCGTGTCCCTCTCCTTAAGCCAGCACATATCCAGGCCCATCTGAAGTTTGCTAGAGAGCATTACTCGTCGTGTTTGGAGGAGAGTGAATTCTGAGTTGCATCCAAAGAACACCATACCTACTGTGAAGCATGGGGGTGGCAACATCGTGCTTTCGGGCTGTTTCTCTGCAAAGGGACCAGGACGACTGATCCGTGTACACGAAATAATGAATGGGGCCATGTATCGTGAGATTTTGGCTGTGGATGTGGCTGGGTCTTTCAGCATGACAATGATCCCAAGCCCACAGCCAGGGCAACAAAGGAGCATTTCAAGGTCCTGGAGTGGCCTTGCCAGTCTCCAGATCTCAACCCCATAGAAAAACTTTGGAGGTAGTTGAAAGCCCGTGTTGGCCAACGACAGCCCCAAAACATCACTGTTCTAGAGGAGATCTGCATGGAGGAATGGGCCAACATAACAGCAACAGTGTGTGGCAACCTTTTGAAGAGTTACAGAAAACGTTTGACCTCTGTCATTACCAACAAAGGATATATAACAAAGCATTGAGATGAACTTTTGTTATTGACCAAATACTTATTTTCCACCATAATTTGCAAATAAATTCTTTAAAAATCAGACAATGTGATTTTCTGGATTTTTCTCATTTTGTCTCTCATAGTTGAGGTCTACCTATGATGTCAATTACAGGCCTCTCTCATCTTTTTAAGTGGGAGAACTTACACAATTGGTGGCTGACTAAATACTTTTTTCCCCACTGTACATTCTGGAACTTCTTAACAGCAATCTGACTATATAACCTAGTCTTTCTACCTATACTAAAAATCTGGAGGTGCAGTCAAGATCTTCTATCTGTAAGAGGCTGGAACTCCCCCTCAGGACTCGACATGTATGTATTTTGCGGTCCGCAAAACACGGATTCACAAAAAATATGGATGACGTCCATGTGCATTCCGTATTTTGTAGACAAAAATAGGACATATTTTGTTTTTTTGTGGAAGGGACATGCAGGCATACAGAAACGGAATGCACATGGACTAACTTCCGTTTTTTTGCGGACCCTTTGAAATGAATGGTTTCGCATATGGTCTGCAAAAAAAATGGAACGGACACGGAAATAAAATATGGTCGTGTGCATGACCCCTTATACTAACAATACAGGTATGTTGTCTGGATTCTTCACGTCGAATAGAAAATTATTTCAATACAAAATATAAAGCCAATTTACAATGAAGCAGAGACGGGGGGTGGGGAAGCAACATAAAAAGGCATAAGAAAAAGAGGATTATGAAATACAGAAACATCAATTAATCAATTAAAAGGTTTTCCGGGACTCATATTTTGATGACCTATCCTCAGGGTAGCCCACAAATATCTTATCTGTAGGGGTCCAACTCCTGCGATCAGCTGCTTGAAGATGCCACAGCAACTCCATTGCAGCCTCTTCTTAGGCCAGTGACGTCATGTTCATTGGTAAAATGGCCTGTTTACCAAGTACAGTCGCTATACAATGTACAATTCTGTGCTTAGCAAGCTCTGAGGAGGCTGTACAGCTCTCACCGAAGCATCATTTTTCAGACCCCCATTTACAGTGCCTTGCGAAAGTATTCAGCCCCCTGGAAATTTTCAACCTTTTGCCACATTTCAGGCTTCAAACAAAAATATATAACATTTTAAATTATTGGTGAAGAATCAACAACAAGTAAGTCCCAATTGTGAAGTGGAACAAAATTTATTGGAACATTTAAACGTTTTTTGTAATATATAAATAAAAGTGAAAAGTGGGGCGTTCAAAATTATTCGGCCCATTTACTTTCAGTTCAGAACTACAGAAGTTCATTGAGGATCTCTGAATGATCCAATGTTGTCCTAAATGACTGATGAAGATAAATAGAATCCACCTGTGTGTAATCAAGTCTCCGTATAAATGAACCTGTTCTGTGATAGTCTCAGGGTTCTGTTTAAAGCACAGAGAGCATCATGAAGACAAAGGAACACACCAGGCAGGTCCATGATACTGTTGTGGAGAAGTTTAAAGCCGGATTTGGATACCAAAAGATTTAAACATAAGGAGCACTGTGCAAGAGATCATACTGAAATGGAAGGAGTATCAGACCACTGCAAATCTACCAAGTCCCAGTCATCCCTCTAATCTTTCATCTCAAACAAGTAGAAGACTGATCAGAGATGCAGCCAAGGAGGTCCATGATCACTCTGGATGAACTGCACAGATCACTCGTATAGGTTTTTTTTGTTTTACTACTTTTATAAAAATAAAGAACCTTTGAAAAAAAAAAAAATAAAAATTTTCTTTTTTATATTTCCATCCACAGAGCTGTATGAGGACATATTTTTTGCGTGATGAACTGTAGCTTTTATGGGTACTATTACTAAATCTGTGATCACTGGTAACCGAATCGCGTAACTTTTAAAATTTTCAGTTCACATAGCCATATGAGGGTTTTTTTCAGGATAAATTGTATTTTTAAGGGCATCATTTAATGGTTTGTTATTGGAAAATGAAGAAAAAAATTCTTTGTAGGGTTAAATTTAAAAAAAAAAAAAAAAACAATTCCGACAAGGTTTTTGGAGTTTTGACATTACGGTGTTTATAGTACACTAAAAATAACAGCTATACCAAACTCGTATAGGTTTTTTTTGTTTTACTACTTTTATAAAAATAAAGAACCTTTGAAAAAAAAAAAAATCAAAATTTTCTTTTTTATATTTCCATCCACAGAGCTGTATGAGGACATATTTTTTGCGTGATGAACTGTAGCTTTTATGGGTACTATTACTAAATCTGTGATCACTGGTAACCGAATCGCGTAGCTTTCTTTTTTTCCATTATGGCGCTCACTGCCCAGGAATTAATTTTTTATTTTAATTGTTCAGACATGTCGACACCTGGTATGTTTATTTTCTTTTTTATTGTTAATATATTTTTATATGTAAAATTGGGAAAGGGAGACAATTAAAACTTTTTATATTTAAAAGTTTTTTTAAACTTTTTTTTCTACTTTTATAATAATGAAGTTTAAACCTCTTAAGGGTATTAGAACCTGGGATCTTTTGATCCCTTGTCCCATCCACCCTAAGAGAGATCTATTAGAGTGAATGAGATTCAGACGCGCTTCCTGCTGAGCTGTGCTTTGTGCACAGTTCAGCAGGGAGCTTACCATTGCAGGCCTGGAAAGCTTCAAAAGCATCCAGGTTTCCATGGTAACCAACCAGAGCCCCGCTATTTTACTGTGGGGGCTCCGTTCGGAAGTCAGAGCCGCATCCTTCTGCCTAACCACAGATGTCGTGATCAGAAGTTGATTACAGCATCTGAGGGGTTATCATTGCGTCCGGGGACCTTCTGGCTGGGTGCCTGCTGCATAATATAGCCGGCATCCGCCACGTATGGAGCAGGCTCACTGCAGCAGCCCTGTCCATACATTTCCTCAACCATTGTGATGTGCTGGTACATCACGGTGGTTGAAGGGGTTAATGCAACAAAAACACATTACAGTAATACAGCAAATTGCATTAAAATGACCATTCTGGTGCAGTTGTTAAAATAATGCTGCTACATCTCTGAAATAACGTTTATATCAGAAAGAAATGCTAATTGTCAGGATTCGGGGGCGCTGCAGCCCTCCAGCGGATGTTGGGCGGGTGCGGCGTTCCCGTGTCCTGACGCTATGCGGCGCTCATCCCAAGTGCAAGCCAGAAAATCCTCTTGTAACACTTAGGTTCCTATAGAGTTAAAGGTTTGGCTAGTTTTACTGGCAGGCGTCCCTGCCAGTAATTTTGGTCCATTCAAGGGTGTGGCTGGGATCTCTGCTCCTATCACGCCTTGGGGCTGGGACTCTAGCCAGTATTTAGTTTCACACTCGCCATTCATCTGTGCCTGCTATAGAGCCTTGTGCCTAAGCTAGCTACTCTGTGTTTATCCGGTATTCCAGTGACTCTGTACCTTTTTCCCTGGTTTCTGTTACTGTTACCTATCTTTGGTGTTCTCCTCTGTTTATTCCTTGCTTGGTTCCTTTACCTTTTACCCCTTCAGTTCCTTACCTGTTTAGGGTTGTTCCTGCTGGTGTTTTGTTGTTTGTCTCGTGTTACACTTTCTTCAGTGTAATTGCAGTCTTCGGTTGGGGCCGGCCTGTTAAGGAGCCGAGTTCCCCCAAAAGGCAGAGACAGTGGTTTGGGAGGAGTGTCAGGGCCTCACTTTGTCCGTGTCTTTTGTGTCCCACTGACCTACTCCTCACACTAATATTATTGAGTTTAGAAATGAAATTACACTTCCTTTAACTTTGTGTGAGCAGCACAATGAACAGTCTTTATATACGTTTAGTCAAGAAGATCCTTTTATAATCTTAAGATTACATGTTAGAATACATTACCAACCTTGATTTATCTATATGTTTATATTGTTTAAAAATTTATATGTGTATTTGCATACTTACCAACATTTCAGTAGTTAAAATAGAGTACTTTAAGACCCGCCTGTGGGAACTCCTTATCCTTCCCGGGAACACCCACTTATGGGTGGGGTTTGTGTTATCCCCACCCATTTTCAGCCCCGAACAGCATGAATTTGCCAGTACTGTCTGAAAATGTGGGACAGTCCCATCAAATTACGGATGTTTTAGATGCCAGTTTTAATAACCCTGTGAGCTGGCAGTAAATCCTTTGAAGCTATGAAGAGGCGCTGGCCTTTACTCCTTAAGCATGCATAGAAAATGATAAACGGTGCACCGCCTCGTGTGAGTGGGCAAAAGTCACAGAGTGCGGCAAAAATAACCTTTGCGCTGCTATCTGTGCCAGAAATACACCAAAAATAGGCGAATTTCTGTTTATAAATAAATTTGTGATTGGTAAGATATGTTGTTCTTGGGTAAAAGAAAAAGTTGTAAATGATGCTGTCTGCATGGAAATTGACTTAAATGGGACAAAAAAAAAACAAACAAAAAAAATAACAAGCAGTGCCATGACTTCATTCTAGGGTCATAGAAGTTGTACAACCAACAATCGCACAATTCTGAGGAAAGAAATGGAAAATTAACAAATAAAACAAAAAAACACTACTAATAAATGTCTGCATACTCTAATACTAGGCCATACAGTTTACCTTTTTTCTTATTATTTTAGTTACATTAGCTGTTTAGTGAAATAAAATATTAACTGTATATCAATCTAACAGGGCGGCAGTATTATTTACTTGTTATCTGGTATGCTAAATGCACAGTTATAGTGTGGTATGTTATAATAACACACTGGCCTATGGCACAGGTCATTACATGTCTGACAACAGAGCATTCTAATTATGCAGATGATGTAAATGATACATATGACTAATGCAATTTTCCTGTGGTCTAGACCATGCCATTGCACCCTCAGTCCAAATGTGTGAGAGATTTATTATAATTACCATCACAATCACAGTTCTATTCCCTATAAACACTTTTAACTAATTATGTAATTTGATTCTGAACTTGCTTACAGTTCTCTACAGCTCCGTAATTATAACTGGATTTCTATGGCAGTTTTAGTTTCGGGTCTTCTGAACCAAGGCTGATGCGCTTTTCTTTCCAGACCAATTAAACTACTAAATGCTAAGGATATTTTAGAGCACAAACTGAGCTGCTTCTTAAAAAGTAAAAAATAGTTAACAAAAGGGATCACTTTAAAGAATATGGTAGGAACATTTCCACAGCCTTGATCCATTGACAGGGCACAGACATTGTAGTCATTGTAGTCTAATTTAGAGGAATTGTCTGGTTTAGAAAGCTCATTTTCGAGTATCATGTTAAGAGAATGACAATTAATGAAGGAGAATGTGTATCTGTTTTGGAATCTTGTTTGGGAATCGAATCTTGCAGTTGGTACTGGCCTAGATAATATGAATGTAATTTAAATGAGGAGTTGTATTTTTATGTAAAATATCAAGCATGTGAGATAAAGAAATTAAAATCCATTGTTACTAATTGTTTATACAATATTGCATAGTATAGATGAATATAAGAAACTTTGTAATATATCTTATCAGAGAAAAATGACATTTCTCCACTTATCAGCTCATTTCATCCGTCCCTTTCCTAAACTAATATTTGCTCTAACTTCTCTGCTGAATTCATCTTGAGGGGCCATATTCTCAGCTCAATGAAGGATCAAATTACAACCCATAGGAGTGTATGAGAGGGCAGGGTAAGCAGATCAAATTATAGCTGCACATAGAAGTGTATTAGAGGGGAGAGGGCAGGTGGAGTATGCTTCTAAGTGATTCTGAGTGAATATATTAAAGAGGTTTCTTGAGTTGTAACTTCACAATCAATGTATGATCATTGAAGGTTTAGCCAATAGAACCCTGGAAGCTCTATGTTATATAGACGTTTTAAGGAAACATCAGTACTTTTATTATTAAGGATGAGCGAACTTGTGTTTTCAAGTTTGGCGTACAAGGTTGGGGTTATCTAATAATTCCTTTATGGATTCCGCTAAGGACTATAAATTATGGTCCTTGGTAGCGGAATCCATAATGGAATTCTTAGATAACCCGAACCTTGTACAACGAACTTGAATACTCAAGTTTGCTCATTCCTATTCATTAAGGCTCTGTGATATTTCAGCTTCATTTAATTGAATGGAGTTCAGGTGCAATACAAGACACAGATCATGCACAAGATCAGTGCTGTCATTAAACATAAAAATTCCATCAATTCTTATCTTTGAAAAATGTTTAATAACTTAAAGGCGTGTGCACTAACAGTACAGTGTAAGCAGGAGTCTGCGGAGGACCTGTTCTGAACCATAATGTCTCTCTTACTGCACTGCCAATATGCCCTCATGATGAGAAGCTGGACTATGACTATAAAACATAGCCAAAGTCATAAAAAATTGAATTCTGTAAATTTAATTATTTGTAAACCATACAAAGATAACCAGAACATACAATGGAGAAAGTAAGAAAGCAATCTAGACATATTATAGATATGAGTAACATTGAGAGAATCGAAGCATTCAAAGTAAAATTAGGTCTGAAGTTTAGAAAAACTTTGATTTATAACTAATCTGACACGAGCAGTTTAATCTATTTGCTATGCTATGCAGACCTGGTCACCTACTAAGGGTTAATTCTGTGCTCAGGAGTCTCTCTTCCCTTGCACCTGTGGGGGTGGGACTCCTGGCTGCATTTAAACCTTGCAATCACCATCATACTTGCCAGTGTTTGAGTTTCTCTGCACCAGCTATCCTAGTGGTTTATATTCTGCAGTTCTGACCTTGCTTCGTGTTTTGACTATCGCCTCTGCCTGATCCCTTTGTACTGGTTGGTTTTTACTTCGGCTCGTTTTTCACTACTCTTTTTTTTTTTATTTTGTCCTGACGTACCTTCCTGGTTTTGACTCGGCCTTATTAACAATTCTTCCTTGTTTGTTTGTCTCTTGTCTCCCATCCCCTGCATCATAGTCAGTGTATATCGCAGTCATCGTGGTTGTCGCCCCACAGTGTAGCGTGGGTGGGGCAATAGGCAGGGACAGAGGTTGGAGTAAGATCAGGGCTCACGTTCCTCTGTTGTCTGTTTATCCCAGCCTGACAGTCAGTTTTATTTATTTATTCCTAAATTTACTTATTTCTACATCAGCCATAAATGTAATTCAGTACCAATAAGACGGAAGCCTTAATTATTCCGATGCCAGTGTGCCAACCAATATCATCCAGTCTACACCCCATCTTAATGATGACCATCCTCATCTTTTGATGGATTTACTTCTTCCAAATCATCCTTCAATGTCTCTATGTCCTAGAAAAGTCAGTAAGATGCAGAGAGAGGAGATGCTGGATGTTCATGATGACATTTTCTTATCAATATTAGATGATTTGGAAAAGGAGGAAAAGCAGATGGCAGAAGAAGGGTTCCCACTTCTAGGGAGAGCGATGGGGTTGGAGAAGTGGGTATGCCAGCATATTATTCCCCAAACTAACCAGCGAAACCCCATAACAGCAACAGCCTCTATTTAAAGGTGCCGCACAGCCATTAACAATAAAGATGGACTATGCAGTGCGGTCTTCATTATTAAATGAAAAACAGCTGTGAGCTAAATGACCATGCAGAGTGGCATGGGAATACCTGATTTATAGCATTTCCTGAAAAATTAATTTGTTGCGAATTGAATTTCTTGACCAACTAGCCAAATAGAATTTTTCAAAACCTTGTTCATCTCTAGATATGAATATTGAAGGACCCTAGGACTTTCTTTCAGGATACCTGTTGTTAATGCATACTTAGGTAATAGTTTGTGTTATAAATTTTGTATAAATGTGTAGATACAAGTATTTTTTCTTTGCCCCACCAAAGACTTTGAGATGTTGATTTTACAGTATCTCCAAATTCCCCAGATCTCAATCTGATTTGTGGGATGTGCTCAAAAACAAGCCCAATCCATGAAGACCCCAACTCACAAGTTGCAGGGCATAAAGTATCAGCTGCTAACATATTTGTGCCAGATACCACAATAGACCACAACTGGAGTTCATGTCTCAATGAGTTGTTTTGGTAGCACAACAGGAGCCCACACCACATTAGTTAGGTGGTGTGTTACGATGGCAGGGAGTCTGGTCATTTGCACATGTCATGAATTACCTTTAACTTGTTTTTATGTTTTTTTTTTTATTTTTTTAATAGCAATAGAGGAAAATATTTGAGTGCTATTATTCTTTTAATAAAATAAACACTCATACCTATTATAGATCCTTTCTAAGTCCCTATAATGCTCTCTTCTAATATATATTGTTAGATATTTATTCAGATCCTCTGAATATTGTACTTGATTTTAACTCTGGGAAAAAAAAAAAAAAACCTCACCACTAGGCCTAAATAGATTCCACTTCTTGGTCTGTACAGATCACTTTACTGCAGATAACTCATTCTAATCCTGCCTGTAAAGACAGGATCCACCATTCACAATAGGTGATTTTCAAAGCTTATCTCTTCTTTCCTTGTACAATGACCTCTGCACAGATCACAGATCATGCCAAGAGAACTCTCCCATAGAAACCAATGATGTCCCCTCCTGACCATTGTGTCTATGGCCCATGTGGCTGCCGTAAAGCAATTTTCTTAAGGCTTTCTAAATGCGGTTAAGAACAGCTGAGGCAAGATGTCTGCCTCATAATGTTCTGAAAATAGAACTTAAAAAAATCTGTTATCAGAAAATAAAAAGAGATAAAAAAAGGATATGTGCTACTATCTGGTTTTACATGGCAGATACAATTATTGTTGGCACATTTCCTTTAAGTTTAGAATAAGCAGAGATATACCGTATTTTTCACATTATTAGACACACTTCCCCCCAAAAAAAAGTAGGGGGAAAATTGCAGTGCGTCTTATGAAGCGAATACAAGTTAATGCTTCCATTATGGAAACGCTCACTAGTATGTACTAGGTGCCGGGACTCCCATCAGACCTCAGATCAGCCCACCCAGCCTCATAAGGATAAAATAAAAAACTCTCTCACCTCTCCTGTGCCGCAGCTCTGCTCCAGGTCCAGCGCTCCTCTGTCTTCTCCAGGGCGGCTCTGCACTGTCCTGACCATGTACAGCGTCAGGACGTAGTGCGCGCCCGGAGAAGACAGAGGAGCGCCAGACCCGGAGTGGAGCTGCAATGCCGGAGAGGTGAGAGTTTTTTATTTTATCCTTATGGGGCTGGGTGGGCTGATCTGAGGTCTGATGGGGGAACAGTCGGCTAATATGGGGGCTGATAGGCTGATCTGAGGTCTGATGTGGGTAGAGTCGGCTAATATGGTGGCTGATGGGCTGATCTGAGGTCTGATGTGGGTAGAGTCGGCTAATATGGTGGCTGATGGGCTGATCTGAGGTTTGATAGGGGTAGAGTGGGCTGATATTGGGGGCACAGTGGGCTGATATGGGGGCTGATCTAAGGTCTGATGGGGGCACAGAGGGCTGATATGGGGGCACAGTGGGCTGATCTGAGGTCTGATGGGGGCACAGTGGGCTGATATGGGGGCACAGTGGGCCGATATGGGGGCACAGTGGGCCGATATGGGGGCTGATCTGAGGTCTGATGGGGGCACAGTGGGCTGATATGGGGGCTGTTTGGCTGATCTGAGGTCTGATGGGGTTCTGACATGGAGGGCTGATATGGGGGTCTGATGTGATTTCCTGAAATTTATGGGGGTCTGATATGAGGTGTGATGAAAAATATGTTTCTTATTTTCCTACTCTAAAATCTGGGGTGTGTCTTATCATCAGGTGCGTCTTATAAAGCGAAAAATACAGTAAATGTATAAATTACAAGTTTTATTGAATCTTTTCCCCCAAAAAACTATATTATCCTCTCAGCTCATCCTACTCTATAATGCTCCATGCTGCCTGCAGATTGCATTGTATTTGGTGGTGACAGTTCCTCTTTAACTGATTGGAAACAAATGTAACTAGTCCAGTGAGCTGAAACCATAACCTTTAAAAAGACAGAGTTACTGTAACTCATTAAAGCATTCATTAGTGATTATTTGCAAAATTATTTATTTCTAGCACATAAAAATACATTACTTGTAAGAGACAAGCATGAGAATACTGACAATTTTGTCACGCATGACTGAAACAGGTACCTTTCATGTTTACGACATTATTTTTTCATTGCACAGTGAAATATTCATTAATAATTCAAGTGTAAAGCATGCTGAAGCTATATATAATCACTGTCCCTAATACTAACTCAGAGACTCCTTGTATTTTTTTATAAATATAATTAAGCTTTTAAATTATAGTTGAGCATTTGCTCTAAAAACATATATTTGTTCCCACCTTTACTTGTGTGAGAAATAGTTTGTTTACTTAAAGGGGTTGTCTCATCTTGCCTAATGGGGGCATATCGCTAGGATATGCCCCCATTGTCTTATAGGTGCGGGTCCCACCGCTGGGACCCGCACCTATATCGAGAACGGGGCCCCGAAAGCGAACGGGGGCGCACTGCGCATGCGCAGCCGCCTCCATTCATTTTCAATGTGACCGGCGAAGATAGCCGAGCGCTGGCTCGGCTATTTCCGTCGGCTCCATAGAAATGAATAGGAGCGGTGGCCGCGCAAGCGCGGTGCGCTCCCATTCATTTCTATGGGGAGCCGGCTTGGTGGTGGCCGGACCGGAGTCCTCCAGCCACCACCTTGCGGGGCCCCGTTCTCGATATAGGTGCGGGTCCCAACGGTGGGACCCGCACCTATAAGACAATGGGGGCATATCCTAGCGATATGCCCCCATTAGTCAAGATGAGACAACCCCTTTAAATGTCCCATGAAAAATATTTTGTACTTTTCAAACCAGCACCTGGATATGAACACTTTAGTAATTGCATGTTAGTAAAAATGTATTATAGCCACTGAGTTATTCAATAAAATCTATCTGTATAGCACTATATGTTTAAAATCTCTTTGTCCACCTATGGAGGTGGACATGCATGCTCAGTTCCATCCTCCAACTGTCCCCAGCTGCAGCAGAAAGCACAATAAGCTGCCAACATGAAATCTAATTTTTGAAGCAATGAGCAGATCTCTGGATCCATGTTAGTTACAGGGCTGGTTCTACGTTTGTTAAAAATAGATTGCCATTTACTATATGATGTCTGATTTTCATTTTTTACATTAGTCATGGGATAACCCCTTTAACCCTTAGATGACCGAGGATGAACATGCATGGTGGAAGACGTCTGTTTAAATATAAGGACCACTCACAAGCCCAACACGTGCCATAGCTGCTATGTTTCTGCTGCTTCAAACAACAGAGGGCCATGGCTAATATCTGTGATTGGCGATAACTGCACTCATAGATATTTAACCTATTACATACAATGGTAAAATGTGGCCATGACATCTGAGAGCTAAAGAACCCAGGATTGCATGTTATCTAAGCCTGTACAAGGTTTACAGGCCTATTACTGGTATATTCCAATGCAAGCCTGCAGGTGGCAGCACTCCATTGGAATATACTGAATTTTCTATTCAGTAATGAAATTAATTCAATTACTGAATGGCATCTGATGATTGCATGCTACTAGGCCATTGGGGGCCTAAAAAAGGTGTTAAAAATAAATAAATATTTAAGAATTTAAATCGCATCACTCACTTTCCCCAAAATTAAAATACAAAGCATCACAGATGAGTCCCTTCCATGATAATCTGCAAAGTTATAAAACCTCCCTGATTCATTCTGCCTGTCTATCCTATCTGTGAGTGCTGTGTGCAGAATATCCCGTACATGTATATGATGCTGCTTCACAATCCTATCCTTTCATTTCCTGCTTTTAAGAGTGGACAGGGTGAAACATATCACAAGCAGCAGACAGGGTACAGGAGGCTGAAGCTGCCTGCAATACATAACAATGTACTCAGACTCTGTAGTGTGAATTAGAGAAAATTTCTGTCATTGACCTATCGCTTGCTGCCCTTACATAGGACAGAGCATATCAATTGCAGTGTGATGTGACACTACCCTTATGTCTTTGTAAAGCCATAGGCATAATGGAAAATTTTCATTGGCTGTATTTGGAGAAGAAAATCACATGGGAAGACAGAAACATGATGGCAGACATCCAATAACTGATAAATGAACTAAAACAGGTACTGTATCAGTGCTCCAGATGGCGACCAAAATCGTTGCCAAAGCGACTCAGAATTTTCAAATGGCGACAAGACTTTTTAGTCTTGTCGCCATTTGCACCTAGACCTGACATTTACCGATACTAAGCTGCACTACTCAGCGCCCTCCATGTTCCCTCAGCAGCACAGGGGAGAAGGAAGCAGTCTCTCTCTCTTCCCTGTGCTGCTGCTGCCACCAATGATTGGAGATAGTGGAGGGCGCACTGCGCCACCAATGATGAAAACTATGTTTAATAAAAGTACAGCAGGCGGGTGTAGGCACGGAATCACATCGCCGGCACCCGACCTGTATGACAGGGAGCTGCCATACGCCGCAGTTAACCCCTCAGGTGCGGCACCTGAGGGGTTAACTGCGGTGTATGGCATCTCCCTGTCATACAGGTCGGGTGCTGGCTATTTGATTCTGCGCCAGCACCCGCCTGCTGTACTTTTATTAAACATAGTTATGTGCATTAGTGGGCAGTGTGCCCTCCCACCAACACCCCAGTATAATAAACATTGGTGGCAGTGGCCACAGGGTCCCCTCTCCCCCCTCTTCATTGGTGGCAGTGGCAGTTCTGATCGGAGCCCCAGCAGTATAATCGCGGGTCTCCGATCAGTTGCCATGGCAACCAGGGTGCTACTGAGTTCCTGGCTGCCATGGTAAGCTCCCTGCTGCCATGTGCACAAAGCACAGGGCAGCAGGGAGAGTGTGAACTTCTTTTAGATACAGATGCGTCCACACTTAACTTATCTCCAAACTCAGAGTGGTGACAGTTTTGTCCTGATAGCAAAACAACATGATATCGCGAGATTGTAACTAAACTAAAAACTGCAATACACGTCACAACCACTGGGCGGTGAGTGCTCCACATTTAGCTGATTGCTCAGCTGCTTTTTCTTTTGTTTAGAGCTGCTGGCCTCAGATGTGAGATATTTATCGGCAGACCAAGCTAAATGTGGTGAGATCTATTGAGAATATTTAATGTGCTAAAGTCAAACACATGAGAAAAAAGGAAAACTAAATAGAGTATCCAAACATTGTGTGTTACCGTCAGCTGGACTGTGTATCTAATCCTATCTTAAGTAATACTGTCTACAGAGTCGTGTATCTAAGCCTATTATGTGTGATACTGTCTGCGTAGCAGTGTATCTAATCCTGTCATGTGTGATACTGTCTACAGTGTCGTGCATCTAAGCCTATTGTGTGTGATACTGCGTGAAGAGTTGTGTATCTCATCATATCATGTGTAATACTGTCTGAAGAGTTGTGTATCTAATCCTATCATGTGTGATACTGTCTTCAGGATAGTGTATCTAATCCTATCCTGTGTGATACTGTCTGCCAAGCTGTGTATCTAATCCTATCCTATATAATACTGTCTGAAGAGTTGTGTATCTAATCCGATCATATGTAATACTGTCTGCAGAGTTGTGTATCTAAGCCTATCATGTGTGATACTGTCTGCTTAGCTGCATATCTAATCCTACCTTGTGTGACAATGTCTGCTGAGCTGTGTATCTAATCCTGCTTTGTGTGATACTGTCTGCTTAGATGTGTATCTAATCCCACCTTGTTTGATACTGTCTGCTGAGCTGTGTATCTAATCCTATCATGTGTGATACTGTTTGCAGAGTTGCGTATCTAAGCCTATTGTCTGCTGAACTGTGTATCTAATCCTATTCTGGGTGACAGTGTCTGATAAACTGTGTATCTAATCCTATCATGTGTGATACTGTTTTCAGAGTTGTGTATCTAAGCCTATTGTGTATGATACTGCCTGCTAAGTTGTGTATCTAATCCTATCATGTGTGATACTGTCTGCTAAGATGGGTATCTAATCCTATCTTGTATGATACTGCCTGCATATATGTGTATCTAATCCTATCATGTGTGATACTGTCTGCGAAACTGCGTATCTAATCCTATCATGTGTGATACTGTTTGCAGAGTTGTGTATCTAATCCTATCATGTGTGATACTGTTTGCAGAGTTGTGTATCTAAGCCTATTGTGTATGATACTGCCTGTTAAATTGTGTATCTAATCCTATCATGTGGGATACTGTCTGCTGAACTGTGTATCTAATCCTATCATGTGTGATACTGTTTGCAGAGTTGCGTATCTAAGCCTATTGTGTATGACACTGTCTGCTAAGATGGGTATCTAATCCTATCTTGTGTAATACTGCCTGCATATCTGTGTATCTAATCCTATCATGTGTGATACTGTTTGCAGAGTTGTGTATCCAATCCTATCATGTGTGATACTGTCTGCGTATCCGTGTATCTAATCCTATCATGTGTGATACTGTCTGCTAAGATGGGTATCTAATCCTATCATGTGTGATACTGTTTGCAGAGTTGTGTATCTAATCCTATTCTGGGTGACAGCATCTGCTAAATTGTGTATCTAATCCTATCATGTGTGATACTGTCTGCTGAACTGTGTATCTAATCCTATCATGTGTGATACTGTCTGCGTATCCGTGTATCTAATCCTATCATGTGTGATACTGTCTGCTAAGATGGGTATCTAATCCTATCATGTGTGATACTGTTTGCAGAGTTGTGTATCTAATCCTATTCTGGGCAACAGTGTCTGCTAAGCTGTGTATCTAATCCTATCATGTGTGATACTGTCTGCGTATCCGTGTATCTAATCCTATCATGTGTGATACTGTCTGCTAAACTGCGTATCTAATCCTATCATGTGTGATACTGTTTGCTGAACTCTGTATTTAATCCTATTCTGGGCGACAGCGTCTGCTAAGCTGTGTATCTAATCCTATTATGTGTGATATAGTTTGCAGAGTTGTGTATCTAATCCTATTCTGTGTGATACTGTCTGCTGAACTGTGTATCTAATTCTATTCTGGGTGACAGTGTCTGCTAAACTGTGTATCTATTCCTATTATGTGTGATACTGTCTATGAAGCGATTAGATGTATGTGTATAGAGTGATACTGTCTGCTGAGCTGTGTATCTAATTCTATTAGGGGTGATACTCTCTGCTGAACTGTGTATCTAATCCTACCTTGTGTGATAGTTTTCTGCTGACCTGTGTATCTAATTCTATTAGGTGTGATACTGTCTTGAAGCCATTGTTGTATCTTTATAGAGTGTGATACAGATAGAGATAAGGAGCTCTCCTTTGTGTAAATACTGTACACTCAGCCACTGCTCAGATAAGAGAGGTGGGGGAGGTGCTCATGTATTTCAGTCCCTGTATTTCCCTGTCTTGTGGATGAGGCCTGATTACCAGTTAAGTAAGGCTACTTTCACATTAGCGGCAGCACGGATCCGGCAGGTGAAGGGTGCTGCCGGATCCGTGCTGCCGCAGGGACATGTGTGGGGCCAGAACCGCGCTCCCTCCCCACACATGTCACACAGTACATATACACACACACACACAGTTATATACACATACAAATACACGTGCATACTTACATGCTCCCGGCAGGTCTCCACAGCGCAGAAGGAGCACGACGGCGCACACATAGGATAATTCCCCAAATTGCCCTCAGCTGGGCGCCGGGTGCAATCGTCCTATGTGTGCGCCGTCCTGCTCCTCCTGCTCTGTGGAGACCTGCCGGGAGCATGTAAGTATGGATGTGTATTTGTATGTGTATATGTCTGTGTATATGTCTGTGTATGTATGTATGTGTGCAGGTGACGAATCCATTCACCATTGTGTCACACTGAACGGATCCGTCCCCATTGACTTTCATTGAGGGTCATTCCGGATCCGTCTTGGTGCGGATGCCTGGACTGGAGAGCAAACCGTTTTGCTCTCCGGTCTGAAGACGGAACAGAATGCTTTTAGGAGCACTCTGTTGTCTTCAGTTCAGTTTTGTCCCCGTTGACAATGAATGGGGACAAAACTGAAGCGTTTTATTCCGGTATTGAGCCCCTATGACGGAACTCAATACCGGAATTATAAAACGCTCGTGTGAAAGTAGCCTAAGTTATAGAAGCCCATTCATGTTGCTAATGGAAAATATAGCACAAAACATGTTTATTGTTTTCAGTCCCTGAGGTGGAGCTTATTTTTAGGAAAAAAAAAAACCTTTCCACAGAGCACTGGTGCCACTGGTTTTGTCCCCCTTACATTTTTTAAATTATTTTGGCAGACCCAGGTCTGTGGATCTCTAGAAAAAAATACTAGAGTACTCCTGATTCAGGGTTTAATTTGAACAAACTTTAATTATGGGTTTAATGCAGAAAATAACAATTGCACCATTTTTATTTACAACATCTCCCAATCCTAATGAATTACCATCGTGCAGCTGTAGTCCAGAACCACAGCATGGATTTAGGGCTGCCCTTTACTCTTCCATGAAAAGCTTTAGTGATACAGAATGTTACATGCCAGTGGCATTGCCTTTCTTTTCTATCACTAATGGAAGGACTTTATACAGATGATCAATGTAATTGTTGTACTGTTAGGACGTCATCCCAGAACTTAAGTATCCCATCAATCAACTCCTGCTTAGTCCTTGGCCTTATTTCAGACCTTATAAATCTATAGTGCCAGTATATAATCCTCCTTCCACCTCCCTCCTCATATTGCATGCATTGCCAATAAATATATATTGCCCACCCTGTATTGCCAATGGAGAAGTCCCCCCTGCAAATCAGACAAGAAGAGAACAGGTTCTATATTTTTGGTGGGGCCATGGAGCAGACATTCAGATGCAGGCAGCACATGGTGTTGTCCACATCTTTTTGCCCCCATTGAAATGAATGGGTCCTCAAAAAATGTGGATCGGATGCAGACCAAATATATGCACTGCCTAGGGCCCCATTCACACGACCGTATGAATGGGGCCATATCTATCCGCAAAAATGCGGGAATAGATGCGGCCCCATTCACCTTTATGGAGCTAGCTCCGTGCCGCGGCTCTTTTGAAGCATGTCCTATACTTGTCCGTGCGCAAGGACAAGTATAGACATTTTCAATGGGGCCGCACGGCGTGTGTTCCAAGTTCTGCGGAACACACACCGGGCGGCCCCCGTATATTTGCGGGTCCACAGTAATGCGAGACCACAAATATACGGTTGTGTGAATGGGGCCTAAAACCCCTGCACCCAGCAAGGAACTTCTTATCTCTCCCTCCATCTGACCTCCTGCCCAGATCTGTTCTGCAATAAAAACCTTCCTATCTAGAGGGAATTTTAAGAAAGAGAGAGACAGGAAAACCTGGGAAATTCAATCTGTGCTGCCGCAACTCACAATGAATGGGGTCAAAACGGAAGCGTTTTTTTCCGCTATTGAGCCCCTATGACGGAACTCAATACCGGAATTTAAAAACGCTAGTGTGAAAGTAGCCTTACTTAACTGGTAATCAGGCCTCATCCACAAGACAGGGAAATACAGGGACTGAAATACATGAGCACCTCCCCCACCTCTCTTATCTGAGCAGTGGCTGAGTTTACAGTATTTACACAAAGGTGAGCTCCTTATCTCTATCTGTATCACACTCTATAAAGATACAACAATGGCTTCAAGACAGTATCACACCTAATAGAATTAGATACACAGGTCAGCAGAAAACTATCACACAAGGTAGGATTAGATACACAGTTCAGCAGACAGTATCACACATGATAGGATTAGATACACAGCTCAGCAGGCAGTATCACACATGATAGGATTAGATACACAATTTAGCAGACGCTGTCGCTTCGAATAGGATTAGATACACAGTTCAGCAGACAGTATCGCACAAGATAGGATTAGATACCCATCTTAGCAAACAGTATCACACATGATAGGATTAGATACACAGATATGCAGGCAGTATCACTCAAGATAGGATTAGATACACAACTTAGCAGGCAGTATCATACACAATAGGCTTAGATATGCAACTCTGCAGATAGTATCACACATGATAGGATTAGATACAAAGCTTAGCAGACGCTGTCACCCAGAATATGATTAGATACAGAGTTCAGCAAACAGTATCACACATGATAGGATTAGATACACGGATACGCAGACAGTATCACACATGATAGGATTAGATACACAACTCTGCAAACAGTATCACACATGATAGGATTAGATACACAGATATGCAGGCAGTATCACTCAAGATAGGATTAGATACACAACTTAGCAGGCAGTATTATACACAATAGGCGGAGATACACAGCTCAGCAGACAGTATCACACTTGATAGGATTAGATACACAGCTCAGTAGACAGTATCACACATGATATGATTAGATACACAGCTCAGCAGACAGTATCACACATGATATGATTAGATACACAGCTCAGCAGACAGTATCACACATGATATGATTAGATACCCATCTTAGCAGACAGTATCACACCTAATAGAATTAGATACACAGCTCAGCAGACAGTTTCACACATGATAGGATTAGATACGTAGTTAAGCAGACACTGTCACCCAGAATAGGATTAGATACCCATCTTAGCAGACAGTATCACACATGATAGGATTAGATACACAGATTGGATAATCATTAAGAAATATTAAATGTCATGGTAAAACTGAGGTATATACTGACACCCTGAATTGTATTATGTACATTTGTAACATGTAATGGGACTGTTAAAATTGTATAATTATCTATGCATAATACTGTGGTTGGTGTGTGCTATTTTGCATATAACTAATATAATACTAGACTAGCACTGTATACTGACACCAAGTGTACTGTACCTAACTCATAGCATACGGCATATAGACTTGTGGTAAACAATGGCAGCGGGCAAAATATATGATAATCATTGCACACTAAAAAAAAATCCTTCGGAGGGATTTGTTTAATGTATACAATATATTTTGCTATTTAGGTTAAATGTAAGAAGTGAATACCTTAAATTCAGGTATTAGCTAGTAAAACAATGTGCCACCTGGTGTCTGAAAGTTGTATTACAATTTATCCAATTTAGTTATAACGTCACTTCGTGACACACATCTCAGGACATGTTGAGATAAG
Source organism: Rhinella marina (assembly GCA_900303285.1). Lineage (NCBI taxonomy): Eukaryota > Metazoa > Chordata > Amphibia > Anura > Bufonidae > Rhinella > Rhinella marina. The sequence continues at coordinate 40,781 of ONZH01021264.1, read as the reverse complement.
TGATCAGTTAAGTGTGGACACATCTGTATTAGGGTGAATAGGACAAGTAATTAAAAGATCCCAGGTTCTAGCTAAAAGTTATTAAATAAAAAGTAAAAAAACAAACAAAAAACAATGAATGTAAAGCAGATTAGTTCAAGTATAGGAGGCAGCGGTACCTGAGGGGTTAATTGCCTCGATCGCACACTCTGCTATTAACCCTGAGGCTGTGTATGTTATACCGCTGCCGTCACCCGCTGCCTCCTATACTTGATTTAATGTGCTATACATTAATTGGTGGCTCATTGTGCCCTTTCCCCCAGCCCCTCCCCCCAGTTATTTGTCTCATTGGTGGTGCAGTGCGCCCTTTCCTGCAGCCCCCCCAGTTATTAGTCACATTGATGGCGCAGTGCGCCCTCTCCCCCAGCTCCCCCCCCAGCTATTAGTCTCATTGGTGTCGCAGTGCGCCCTTTCAACCAGCGCCCCCCAGTTATTAGTCTCATTGGTGGTGCAGTGGCCACAGACGACCCCCCCCTTCATTGGTGGCAGTGGTAGATTCCGATCGGAGCCCCAGCAGTGTAATCGCGGGGCTCCGATCGCTTACCATGGAAACCAGGAACGCTACTGAAGTCCTGGCTGCCATGGTAAGCTCCCTGCTGCCGTGTGCACTAAGCACAGGGCAGCAGGAAGAGTGGAAGATCCTATTCACCCTGATAGAGTTCTATTAGGGTAAATAGGACAAGGGTTCTAGCCCCTAAGGGGGCTAATACTTAAATAAGTAAATAAAAAGCAAAAAAAAACAGCAACAAAAAAAAAAAAAACACCAATATATAAAGTTTAAGGGCCCATTAACAAGACCGTGTGAATGCGCCCGCATCTATTCTGAAATTTTGCGGAATAGATGCGGCCGCATTGACTTCAATGGGCAGCGTGCAAACTTGTCGCAGCTCAGCAAGAAATTACAGAACATGTCCTATTCTTGTCCGCAATAGCGGACAAGAATAGGCATTTTGAACGGGGCACCTGGCCATGTGTTCCGCAAATTGTGGAACACACGCCGGGCGGCATCCGTGGTATTGGGGATCCACAATACTACGGTGGTCTGAAAGGCCCCTTAATCACCCCCTTTCCCAATTTTGCATATAAAATATATTAACAATAAATAAACAATTTACATATCGCCACGTCTGAAAAGTCCAAACTATTAAAATATTAAAAAAATGAACACGTAACAGAAAAAAAAAAATCCACACAATTCACCATTTGTTTGTCACCTTGCCCCCCCCCAAAAAAAAATATGGGTTGGGCCTGGTCTATTATGGGCCAGACATTCCATCTTCTCCTCCAAGTCTTTTTTTAATTATAATTATATGTATTTAAATTTGGCGACTAAACATTTAATTTGGCTCCTAAATTTTTCAGTTCAGGAGCCAATGGCTCCTAGGTATTTTTTTTTTTAGTCTGGAGCACTGTGTATAAAAAAGGCATAAACAAGAGCCTCTACAGTATTTTTTAATTATATTGCATAATGTACTATATACCATAGCATTTTTTATTACTGGAATGCTTTATTTTAAAGACTGATATATGTATACAGTGCCTTGTATACATATGTATACATGTATACAAGTATTCACCTCCATGCAATTTGCATGTTTTATTGTGTAACACTCCTAAAATTACCATTTAGATATCTCATCAATGTCTGGTTGGTGGGTTTTGACCACTGTCATTCTCTCCCATATGTAGTCCCAAACAACCAACCAGGCTTCATAATAAGCTAGATATTAATTTCCCTTAGTCAACTATGGCTATTTGCTCTGTCTTTCTGCTTTTTATCAGTCTCTAACCAACACTGATTTCTGTCAAAAACATTGATCGCTAGGGTCTATAATTGACTGTTAATTTGAAGGGCATCACATTTTATTTGACCATATTTCACTAGCTACTCATTAGAGTCTCTTACTTTGACTGCTAGAGTCTCCAGACCAAAGGTTATTCACCGGTGGATTAATTATTCCTTTTTAAATATCTTCTCCAACTGTTCATGTTTCCTTGGACTACTGCTAATTCATGGGGGAATTGGACAGAAATAATAGCTACTAATAATATACTCAATAATATACTAAAAGGCTGGCTTATAAGAAATAAAAATGAAGATCGATAATACCTCAGTTAAGCTTTTTTTAAATGTTTGGTGCTTTTATAGTTCAGAAAAAAATGAAATTATTAAATTTAAAACCTGTAGATTGCTATGAAATATTGTACTTTAAACGTGCAATGTGATATTTAGCTCTCAGTGTAAATGGTTCCAAATTGCTTAATGTAATATAATATATTGCACTGAGCAAATGCCCCACGACTGAAGAATTGTACTGATCCAGAGACTAAAGTTATCATTTTATTTATGCTGCAAAGTGAATGTCACAAAATTAACAACAAAAAAAGACAATGCCAGTACTTCTGTTTTTCCTCCCCCCCCCTCCAGAAAGAGATAAAGGGATATTCCGGTAAAGTAACTTAATTAGAGATGAGCGAGCACTAAAATGCTCGGGTGCTCGTTATTCGAGTCGAACTTTTCCCGATGCTCGGGTGCTCGTTTCGAAAAACGAACCCCATTGAAGTCAATGGGAGACTCGAGCATTTTTTGCAGGGGACCGGGGCTCTGCCTAGGGAAGGCTGGGTGAAAACCTGGAAACCTCAGAAAATGATGGAAACACCACGGAAATGGACAGGAAACAGCAGGGGCAGCATGTAGGGATGCCTCTGAGGCTCCCTAATTGCACCATTTTTCTAAATCTGGCCAATAGTCTGGGGATGACCCCAAGGCAATTTTCAGGGACATGGTAATGGTGACCCACTTAAAAATGCTGCCTGACAACCTGGCGGTGAACCCCTGATTGTCTGTCTTTCAATAAGATTGCAGTGTAAAGCATGGTGGTGAGCCTCAGTAATAAGATTGCAGTGTAAAGCATGGTGGTGAGCCTCAGTATGACTTTTTAGATGGAGATTGCATGTGGTCACGTACACCCTAGAACCCCATAGTCACCCCTTCTCTGATGTGCTACCCCAGAACATTGTCTGCCCCTATTCGCAAGACCTTTTGCATTCTCCGTGTGCTGACAGTGGGGATTTACCAGTGTTGTCTGAGGAGGTGGTGGACAATGGTGAGACACAGGTGTCGGGGGGTGAGGTAGTTGAATGGGAAGCAAGTTACAGTGGGGACTCCTTGGGGGGACTTTCTCATGATGGGACAGATTCAACTTGGGTGGATCAGGCACAGGAACAGATCAAATTTTTTTTTTTGTGTGTGTGTGTTTATTTAACTTTTATTTAGCACAAATAACCACAGAGATATTTATTCGTTCTCTTCGCTGCGCAGTCTGGCGTTGGGGTTCGTCACTTTGATGGCGAGCTGTGCCGCTCTCTCCACAATGGTCTTTCGGTTCTTTGAGGAGACGTTGTGGGCGATTTCTGCACTGAAGGACTTGTTGCTCATCAATAGAACCTCGAGCTCCTTGATATTGTGGACCAGGAATTTGCGGAACCCTGTGGGCAGCATGTGTTTGGTCTTCTTGTTGCTACCGTACCCAATGTTGGGCAATATAGATACGCAGGTAATATTATTTTTCACACCTATCCCAAAAAAAAAAAATTTACGCAGTTTGCTCAAATAAAACTGGAAACTGGAACTGGAGAGAGCCTGTAGGTGGACCTCCGGAAAAATTGTGGTAAAAGAGTGCCAGTTGGACCTCTGAAAAATGGCGTTTTTTTGGTCAGCGTTAGGCAAAGACGATATGGAGGAGGAGGAGGAGGAGGAGGAGTAGAGAAGAGGAATCGGATACATAAGTAATGTTAATCTTTAGCTGCTTTCCCCGGAGGAGATTTAATTCCGGTAAAATCCAGGCTTTGTTCATTTTAATAAACGTCAGCCTGTCAGCGCTGTCAGTTGACAGGCGTGTATGCTTATTGGTGATGACGCCACCAGCTGCACTGAATACCCGCTCTGACAGCACGCTAGCGGCAGGGCAGGCCAGCACCTCCAAGGCGTACAGCTCCAGTTCAGGCCACGTGTCCAGCTTTGAAACCCAGTAGTTGTATGGAGCAGAGTGATCACGCAGGATGTTGGTATGGTCAGCTAGGTACTCCCGCAGCATCTTTCTGTACAGCTCCCCCCTACTCTGGCAAAGGCCTTGGAGAGCGTTCCCCTGCCAGTGCTGGACAAGCTGCCTGCTCGCCTCCTCTCCCCCGCTACTTGGCCCACAGAACCATGCCCTCTGCCGCTAGCAGCATCAGATGGGAAGGATTGTTTCAGCTTGTGCACCAGGGCCTGTTGATATCTATTCACTCTCATACTCCTTTCCTCTGCAGGGATGAGAGTGGAAAGGTTCTGCTTGTACCGTGGGTCCAGGAGAGTGAACACCCAGTAATCGGTGTTTGAAAAAATGCTTCTAACGCGAGGGTAACGGGATAGGCAGCCTAACATGAAGTCTGCCATGTGCGCCAGAGTCCCAACACGTAAGAATTCCCTCTCCTCACTGGCCTGACTATCCATTTCCTCCTCCAAGTCCTCCTCTTCAGCCCATACACGCTCAAGAGTTAAGGACTGAGCACTGGTACCCTCTACTGTCTCGCCGACATTCTCCTCCTCATCCCCCTCCTCCGATACGCGCTGAGAAACAGACCGGAGGGTGCTCTGGCTATCAAGCGACGTATCTTCCTCCGCCGTCTCTTGTGACAAGTGCAAAGCATCCGACTTCATACTCAGGAGTGAGTTTTTCAACAGGCAAAGCTGCGGGGATGGTGAGGCTGATAATGGCGGCATCGCCGCTGACCATCTGTGTTGACTCCTCAAAGTTGCTCAACACCTGGCAGATATCAGACATCCACGTCCACTCCTCATTGTAGACGTGAGGAATCTGACTGACCTGACTACCAGTTCTGGTGGAAGTTGACATCTGGCAGTATACAATCGCTCTGCGCTGCTGGTAAACTCTGGATAACATGTTTAATGTGGAATTCCATCTCGTGGGCACGTCGCACAACATTCGGTGAGCGGGCAGTTGTAGGTGGGGCTGCGCTGCCCTGAGAGTGGCAGCATCTGTGGTCGACTTGCGGAAATGCGCACAGATGCGGCGCACCTTGGTGAGCAAATCAGACAGATTGGGGTATGTCTTGAGGAACCGCTGAACTATGAGATTGAACACGTGGGCCAGGCATGGCACATGTGTCAGTCTGCCGAGTTGCAGAGCCGCCAACAGGTTACGCCCGTTGTCACACACAACCATGCCTGGCTTGAGGTTCAGCGGTGCCAGCCACAGATCGGTCTGCGCCGTGATGCCCTGTAACAGCTCTTGGGCGGTGTGCCTTTTGTCACCTAAGCTCAGCAGTTTGAGCACCGCCTGCTGGCGCTTACCCACGGCACTGCTGCTGCGCCTAGAGATACCGACTGAAGGCGCCGTGCTCACGGATGGTAATTTGGAGGAGGAGGTGGAGGAGGAGGAGGGGGTCGGAGTAGGAGGCATAGTACGTCTGAGAGACCATGACCGAGGTAGGCCCCGCAATCCTCGGTGTGGGCAGGACATGAGCGGCCCCAGGGTCAGTCTCGGTCCCAGCCTCCACCAAGTTAACCCAATGTGCCGTCAGTGAGATGTAGTGTCCCTGCCCGGCAGCACTTGTCCACATGTCCGTGGTTAGGTGGACCTTCTCAGAAACAGCGTTGGTCAGAGCACGGAGGATGTTCTCTAACACGTGCTGGTGTAGGGCTGGGGCGGCACATCAGGAAAAATAGTGGCGGCTGGGGACCGAATACCGAGGGGCAGCCACCGCCATGAGATTGCAAAAGTCTCTACCAGCCTATAGGGCAGCATCTCCAGGCTCAGCAATTTGGAGATGTGGACGTTGAGGGCTTGGGCATGTGGGTGGGTGGAACTGTATTTCCTCTTGCGCTCCAGCGTCTGCTGTAAAGACAGCTGAACACTGCGCTGGGACACATTGGTGGACACTCTGGAGGATTGTGGAGGCGAAGGTGTGGTTTTCCGGCGGGAGGCGCTTGTGCCGGGGTCCTGGGCAGGGGGTTGACTAGCAGAGGCAGCGAGTGACACAGGGGAAGGAGCAGTGGTGTGACCCGCAGGAGGTGGTGAACGGCCTTGGTTCCATTGAGTGGGGTGTTTAGCACTCATATGCCTGCGCATGGTGGTGGTTAGGCTAGTAGTGGCGGCACCCCTGCTGATCCTGGTGTGGCACAGGTTGCACACCACAGTCCGTCAGTCATCCTAACTTTCTTTAAAGAACCTCCAGACTTGCGAACATCTAGGCCTTGCCACGGGAGCTTCACTACGTGAAACAGTTGCTGCTGATGCACCAGCTTTGGCCCTGCTTCTCCCTCTGGCCACACCACTGCCTCTTCCAACCTGTTCTGGTGCAGCACTCGCCTCCGCCTCAGAAGCACTGTCTTCACTCGGCTTATCAACCCAGCTTGGGTCAGTCACCTCGTCATCCTCCGATTCCTCAGTCTGCTCCCCCCTCGGACTTCCTGCCCTGACAACAACTTCACCACTGTTTGACAACCGTGTCTCCTCATCGTCCGACACCTCTTTACAAACTTCTTCCACTAACTCAACATTGTCATCATCATCATCACCCACAGACTGCGACAGTTGGAAAACTTGGGCATCGGGAACGAGGTCAGCAGCAACCTGAGAAGTGGTTTGTGACTCTGGGAAGGGTCCAGAAAACATTTCCTGAGAGTATGCCGGATAACATTCCAAATTTTCCTGGGAGGGGGCAGACTGGGGGGAAGGAGGTTGAGGTGGAGGAGACAGAGGAGTGCTCCCTTGGGTAACGTAGGTGGACTGCGTGGAAGACTGACTGGTGGACAAATTACTTGAAGCATTGTCCACAATCCACGACATCAGCTGTTCGCACTGTTGTGGTTTCAACAGTCCTCTACCACGTGTCCCTGTAAGTTGAGACATGAAGCTAGGGAGTGTAGCTCTGCGGCGTTCCCCTGCTCCCTCATCAGCAGGTACTGTCTCACCCTGCCCAGGACCACGGCCTCTGCCCCCTGCAGTAATTGAATGCCCACGCCCACATCCTCGACCCTTAGCCCTGGGGTTCAACATTTTCTGTATATAAGTGTATTATATAAAAAATAAAAAAATAAAAAATAAATGGGCCTGCTGTACTGAAACCCACAAACTTGTTCAGTCTGGTTGAATTAAGTGACGTACAGAAAGTGTCACCTGGACAGAAAATACGGATTGGAGTGAGTGTACTGAACTGTGACAGACAGAATGGTTCCACACTGCTGTGTGAAATGGATTTGTATCACTGAGATTAAAAAAAAAAGGGGGTTATATATGGCGATAGCTGCACTACTAGTGCCAGCCAGCCAGCCAAGCCAGGAGACAAAAAAAAATTGGGGTTCTTTGTGGGTGATTCCTGCTTAACAGAGAACTAAATGCAGGCCCTAACACTCTCCCTGAAACGCAGCAGCTCTATCCCTAACGACATCCAGACAGCATCTGAGCCGAGCACCGCGGCCAGTCAGTAGTATATTCCAGGGTCACCTGATCAGGCCAGCCAACCCCTGCTATCAACATGTAAGGGCCCCACGTGATGCTGGGTTTACCGCAGAGTCTCCTGGCTTGTGATTGGCTGAGTTTATAGGCGACAAAAATGCACGATGCGGAAGTTGCCATTTCCTCGAGCATGGCGAGATACTCGTCCGAGCAGCGAGCACTTACGAGTACCCTAATACTCGAACGAGCACCAAGCTCGGACGAGTATGCTCGCTCATCTCTAAACTTAATTTTTGAAAAACTGCATCAAGGCTGCGAGCTGTGACCCAACCAGAGCCCATACCTATACATATGATCAGAGCTTCAATTCACCCTACAATACTTTTGTCTAGCTCCTGTGAGCCTGCAACACACTGAGAGTATCATGGCTCCTGATCTTCCCTCCCAAAACTACAATCCCAACAATTTCCTGCTGTAAGTTTCTGCTTCTTCATGAGTGTTGCTGTTCACCGATTGGCTGCCTGACATTCCAGTGCAGTCACGCCCCCTCTACTCAGAAAGCTGCAGCACACTGACATTTAGCTAGAGAACTGGTAGCAACACACTGAGCATGCCTGACCTGACCAAGGCTCAGAACTACAGGTCGGTGCCATGGTAACCTATGAGGAACACAGTGGTGTGAAACTGAAATTATATTACATAATTATTGATGATGAATTAGTCTAAAACATAAGTTATATGTATGGTAACCGGAATACCCCTTTAATAAAAGTTTATCAGTGAGGTATATATACCCCAAAATGGTGCCATTAAAAACTACAACTTGTCCCACAAAAAAAATAGCTCTCATACAGGTACACAAAAATAAAACAGTTATAGCTTTTGGAATGTAATCCTTTCTGGTAGTGAAACAGTTACTGTTACAGGCATGTGGACACCCCAATAACAGTAAAATTAGGAAGATTATTCACTGCAATTTGAGAATCAAGGTGTAATGTAATTGCTTATTTAATAAACGAGGTGAACACCCCAATAATATTAGAACTAGAAAGCCTATTCACCCCAATTTGAGAATTAAGGTGTAATAGCTTTGCTTATTAAACAAGGAGGACACTGTTTAATTAGATCGCTCTGTGCCATACACAGGTATTGATACAAACTACGATGTCTACTATGGATCCCTTCAGCTTCAAATTACAGTCCCTGCATTGTCCCTGCAGTCTCCCTATGCTCTCCATACAATGTGTAAAAACAATCCCTATGATCTCCCTACACTGTCCCTGCACTGTCTCTGCACACTCCCTATACAATATTCCACAAATAAAAGCTGCAACACTGTCCCTATCACTTGTCTTGTCTCTTCCTATGCTTAGCTCACAGTGAAATGGCAGAGACCGTGCTGGATGAGGCTTTTAAAATGACATCACATCACAAGACTGTGTCATCACAGGGTCTGGCTAGCTGTTGACTGTCTTCAAGGCATTATGGGTGATCTCACATTGCTGGGCTACTTACATTCACTTTATAACACATGTAGCCTCAATTTTAGGAGAAAAACTATTTGCGACCAAGTGCAAGGAAATTTGGATTTGTTGCTAATCCAATTTTTTCTAAACTTTGGATCAAATTGCACTTTGGATGCTTTCATTCGCTCAACACTAGTGATGAGAAAAAAAATTGCTTAGTCACTAAGACCCAAAATACTTATTAAGGGGGTTAATATGCATGAAAGGAACTGTATAAGTCAGTATAGCAGAAAGAACAATCAGCACACCGTCTGTTGTAGAGAATGAGATGTAAGATCCATGATGCTTGCAATGAGTGTACGGAATGATGGCAGTAGAAACACTTTAAAAGTAACAGTATGGACAGAGTGGACTATCTAAAAAGAGAAGACTGGAGGAAGAAACTCCTCATACTTGAAGCCTTCTAGATTTTCGCAAGAGACACTTGCATACCTAACAAGTTACATTTGAAAACACATTATGTATGCATGTGCCTTTTCATAACGGAATTGAATAGGTTTTAGTTAGGTAACAGTAAGTCATTTTGTAATACAGAGTTTTTGTTCCCCAGGACAAGCCCTTTTGACATGTCAATAGATCTTATTGTACAGATTTCCTAACAATCCTATGTGTTTAAGCTATGACTAACAATCACACTTAGTTAAAAAAATTATAAAAGGTTTCTGGAGTCCAAGTACTTTTGTTTTGATGAGCGATCAATAAGGTTAATGGGGGAAATTTATCATAAGGGGAATATTTGAAACCAGTTTTGCTTGAACCAGTTCTGGCATACTTCATGTAACATTTATCAAATATCACATGTTGTTTGATACATTTTTCTTACACTTAAACGTAATACTTATCTAGAAAATCTACTCTAGTTTTCCTACTCCACCTTTCTACTGGAGTGAGACTGACTTCTTTTGCAACTTTTTTTTGAAGTCTCAGTGAATCTGGAGTGAAACCATGCCCATGTTCCCACCTACTGAATCGTGTAACAATGCAAAAAGGTTTTTTTCTATAATAAATGCAAAAAGTCACAAAAGTTCTTTTTTGCTACTTTTTGAAGCCATAATTGGATCTTGTAACAAATTCATTTTAAGTTATTTAAATTATGCTATACAGGTAAAATAATCATACATACGTAGCTCTCTACTCCCACATGGTAAGCAGACACTAATGTAATATAAAATAATTAAAAGTGAACTCACGACCATGGAAATCATATGAATTTTGCAGGCAGCATATTTTATGGCAGAAGGAGCTGAGCAGACTGATATATAGGAAAAGTTCCAGTATAATTTCCAGCATTTTTCAAGTTGAGCCTAGGCATCCAATGGGCACTCCTAGTAATAAATTGACAGTTATTTCTGGATGAGCATGCAAGTAGAGAGCATTGTCCAGCAATTATTATGAACTACCCACATAACTCCAGCCTAAAGCATAGACAGAGCAGAGATTTTAATAAATCAATGACAAGCTATAATGGAACTATTCCTACAATACTATTAATCAATCTGCTTACCTCCTCCAACCCTATAACATGCTGGCTGCAGAATGTCTTGTACTTTTATAGTGGACAAATTCTCTTAAAATTATATATATATATATATATATTGTAAGGGATCGTATCCTCTCAGGGGGTCGACATCACACAATATCTTCAAAACACGGGGATTTTCAGGCCCAACTCAGTTTTATTGGCACCAGCACACCAAAACAAATCATAAAAACAACACCTGTCCGGCTGGGCTCTGACTAAACACAGTTCAGCTAACTCACCTAAATACATACGCTGTTCACACACAGCTTTTAGGTGCGGCTTCCTCAGCCGATCAGTCCAGCAGCCTCCTGGCTGTGACTCCAACCATATCCTTTGGGGGGAGATGGTCCAATAGTCCTCCCAACTATGACCGTGTGACCCTCTTCTCCTAGGGTCACTGGGCCCCCCAAACTTCCAGGCTACACAGAGCCTTGTGGCCCCTCAGCCCTCCTGGCTGAGACCACACACACAGAGCCTCCGCAGGCTCCAACCTCTCAGGCCTCCTCAGCCTTTCTTCTCTCTCTCTCTCTAGACTGACACTGAGGGCTGGTTTATCACACCAGTAATTACACCCAGGTGGCCTCACCTGTGGTAGAATAAGGATGTGGACTGGAATATCCACCCCCTCCAGACCTCTATGAAGTGTGAGGCCTGTCACTGCCTCACATATCCCCCCCCCCTCTGTTCAAACCCGTGGGGGTGAACACTTGCACCAACACAGGATGCACGTGACAGAGCATCCACATTACCTACAGTTTTCCCATTGTTCTGCCACAACCAGGCCAGCAAAGCCCGGTTTATCATCACAACCAACTCTCTACCCTGTAGACAGCATCTAAGGGACTCCGGTGGCCATCTAACGGCCAGACTCTCTCTTACTCTTTTCCGCTTCACATTTCTCTTATACTCTCTACCTCTACTCTTGTGTCTTTACTCTCTCATGAACTTCACTTTGGGTATTATTCTTCAAGTTGCTGACAACTGACCCCTGGTTGCTACTAGTAACCACGCTGGTTTCCCAAGAAACTGACCCGGCAGTCTCTTTCTCTGAGCTGCTGTCAACCTTATCAATCAGCATTTCCAAGTCACATACATTTTTACCAACAGGAGGAGCTTCTTACCTAATCACCACCTGCAAAGGAAAAGGGGTGTCATCATCATCATCATCATCATCCATTTCACATGACCCCACATTTTCATAATGCATTTCAAATAATATCACATGTTCATTCTGTACCTCATCTGCACCATTGCTTTCAATGGTCATTTCACCTAAACCATTGTGTTCAATGTGCATCTCCCTTATACCTTCATTTAAAGGGATAGGTACAGGTTCTGCAGGAGTTTCACCACTTTCTGCAGAAGTGTCTCCATTTCCCCACAACTCCCAGAACAAGGGAAAATCACAGCCCAACATTACATCATGCATGAGCCTATTTGCAACACCAAATTCATAAGTCCCAGTTCCCTGGAGTCTCGCACTCCGTGATAGCCACAGGATAGTCTCTGCTATTCCCATGAATGTTCATCACACTCACATGTTTGTCCAACACATAGTCCCCAGCAGCCAAGCTGCCATGTACCAGGCTCCCCTGGCTCCTTGCTTCCAGCAACGCTTGCACTGGACTGCCACTTACCACAATATCACACATTTTTGTCGCAGTCTCTAGTCCCAGTGTTATGACACTTACCGGCTCGGCAGGTAGCGACTGCCGCCGGCTCTCACCACAAATCACATCTTCTATGTCACACGCACAAACAGGAACGGTCTTACCAAACGCCGTCACGGTATCAACACACCCAGTAGATGAGGGCGCTGTCTCTCCAGGGACATCTCCACTGAGGTCCGCCTCCTTCCTCGGGAACTTGGGAACCTCCAGCCCCTGGTTCCTGGTCACAGGATCCCACATCGACTCCTCAATCCCGTGGTTGCCATGGGAAACGCCTTGGTTGCCGACTTTTCCTTCGGACTCTCTAGTCGCACCATTCAAAGCACTCTCTCCACTCCATAGCTGCTGAAACCACGGAAAGTCTGTGCCTGGCACGAATTCCACCTCCAGGATCTCACATTTTAGCAGCTCCCACTGCACAGAACTATAGTCCTTTTCAAAGGTTAGAGACACTGTGGTCTATTGTCTCTGGCCCCCTCTCCAGAAAGTCCAGAACATCGGGCATCACCCGAGATATTCGTTGGCGGGAATCTAGTGTAACCCCCAGCGGGATTCCCCCAATCACCAAGTCACAGGATCTTTCACTTTCTTTATCAGATCTCCTAATCAAACAATCATCCATTTCTTGGATCTCTCGCTGGCACCATTCCCAGCAATCTTTTGTTGTGGCTCCACCAAGCCGCAGCAACTTCCATATAGGTCTTCATATTGACCCCCCCAAAAAAAATTTCTCCACAGTTCAGTCTTTTCACATGGGCTACTGGCCCTTTAAATCACCACAATATCATCTTGCAATGCAGCAAAAGTGTCCAGATTTTGCACCAGCAGCTTTATCCAGACATACAGGCTTCCGGCCCTTTAACACAGGAACACAGCAACATTCAGCAGCACCTGCTCTTTGTTCATGCTGTTGCTCCTAGCAACACTTTCTTTTCACTTTTCTGTTGCCCCCAGCAACAACATTGTGCCTTCCTTGCACAGACACACACCTTGGTGGCATCAGCATGCCCGCTTTGGCATCAACATGCCCGCATCCTCCACCATATGTAAGGGATCGTATCCTCTCAGGGGGTCGACATCACACAATATCCTCAAAACACAGGGATTTTCAGGTCCAACTCAGTTTTATTGGCACCAGCACACCAAAACAAATCATAAAAACAACACCTGCCCGGCTGGGCTCTGACTAAACACAGTTCAGCTAACTCACCTAAATACATACGCTGTTCACACACAGCTTTTAGGTGCGGCTTCCTCAGCCGATCAGTCCAGCAGCCTCCTGGCTGTGACTCCAACCGTATCCTTTGGGGGGAGATGGTCCAATAGTCCTCCCGACTATGACCGTGTGACCCTCTTCTCCTAGGGTCACTGGGTCCCCCTAACTTCCAGGCTACACAGAGCCTTGTGGCCTCTCAGCCCTCCTGGCTGAGACCACACACACAGAGCCTCCGCAGGCTCCAACCTCTCAGGCCTTCTCAGGCCTCCTCAGCCTTTCTTCTTTCTTCTCTCTCTCTCTCTCTCTCTCTCTCTCTAGACTGACACTGAGGGCTGGTTTATCACACCAGTAATTACACCCAGGTGGCCTCAACTGTGGTAGAATAAGGATGTAGACTGGAATATCAACCCCCTCCAGACCTCTTTGAAGCGTGAGGCCTGTCACTGCCTCACAATATATATATTTACATATTCAAAATGTATTTATGCTTCATATATTTTAAAGGCTATATACACCTTTGGGGGCTTTTTGATTATTTCATTTTGGGCTAAAAATATTTTTTTTCAATTGGTCTTTATTAAAAATGTTCAGCCGTTTCTGAAATACAATGGTGAAAAATCAATCTGTGTGAATGACAATAAAAAATGTTTTAAAAAAAGAAAAATATAAAAAATTCAAATCAACTCCCTTTCCAGTGTATGTATAAAAATAAACAAAAAAAACACACCATAAAGTCCAAAATGTCCTAAATATTAAAATATCAATATACTGACCCCCATAACATTTTTATAGTTATGTTTATGGAACTAATTTTTGCAGGATGATCTGTAGTTTTTATTTATACCATTTTGGAGTATGTATGACTTCTTTCCTTTATACCGTTTGCTATATGGGATAAATATTTTTTTTTATTTTAATAGTATGGGCTTTTTCTGATTTATTTCATTTTTATTCTAGAGTAAAAGGGTTATTTTGAATTTCTTATATATTTTTTAATGTTTTAAGTCTCCCTAGCTGACTATAACATTGATTGCATCTTGTATTCTATAATTCATATTTATACATTACTAGCAGAAAGACCCGGCTTCGCCTGGGTATATTTCATCTATTTCATTTAATGTTTCTGTGTGTCGTTGCAGAGAGAAAGTCAATGCAGCTGACAGAAGTTGATTTTTACCTTCATTTTTTCAATCCCCATTGGCTGCGGAGTGGGAGGGCGCATGACCTGACCGGGTCTGGGGCGTGGTTTACCGGGACCTTAGGGGGGGGTGCTTTTAGGTCCTTCTTTTCAGGGTGGCCTGAATTATAGGTCAATGCCATGGTAATTTGAGGAAACACAGTGGGTTGCAGTGGAAGAAAACATTGCTTTGCACGGGTATATCTAATCTATTCCATTTAATGTTTGTGTGTGTGTGTCATTGCAAAGAGAAAGTCTCCTTCCCACCCATTCCTGCAGCTGACAGAAGTTTATTTTTACCTTCATTTTTTCAATCCCAATTGGCTGCGGAGGGGGAAGGGGTTGTGACCTGACAGAGTCGGGGTGTGGCTTAGTTAAACCTGGAGCAGGTGTTGTAAGTGCTTCTTTTGAGAGTGATGTGAATCACAGGTCGGTGCCATGGTAATTTATGAGTACACGCAATGGGTAGCAGTGGAAGATTTACTACTGAATGGTCATAGTCTAAAATTAGTCTAAAACATAAGTTATATTTATGGTAACCGGAATACCCCTTTAACAGTATAATCCACAGTGCTCTGCCCCTTTAAAGCATTGAATAGAAATGACTGGATTGTTACCTGAGATCCTCAGCTGGCTGCTAATTACCTGGCTGTGTTGTTATGGAAACCTGCCCTCCCTGTGTGTGTCTGTGCAGAGAATGGCAGTTGGGGCTTAAAACCAATGCTGTCAGGCTAATATTGGCTAATGCAGCTCATATTTTGGGAATATCTCGGGAACGTTATGTCCTAGAGAGATGAGACCTGGTCTAAAACCTTCCCAGGCACCTGATGTACCTGTGTGCCGAATTTGGTTAAAATTGGTCCAGTAGTTTGGTCGCGCATAGAGAACAGACAGACAGACTGACAGAAACTTATTATATTAAGAGATAAAATACAGGATTCAGTATAAATATATGGTCAAATTTGACCACAGCATCTCAGGAGTTAAATATCCACAATTGACATTGTGACTGTTCAAGAAACAGTAGGTAATAGTGACCACAATATAATTTTATTCCCCCTAAACTATAAGAAGCAAACTCTGTCAGGCAGAGCAAAGACTGAATTTTTAAAAGGCTAATTTCCCCGGGTTGAGGGCAACATTTCAGGGCATGGGACTGGGAGCAGCTACTGTCACATAATAATACTGAGGATACATGGGAGAGCTTTAAATTTATATTGAGTAATTGCACACAAAAAAATATTCCTTTAGGTAACAAGTATAAACAGCTAAAATTAAACCACCCATGGCTTTCAGTTAATGTAAAAGGGTAATAAAAGACAAAAAAGGGCATTTAAAAAATACAAATCTGAGGGGTCAGCTGTAGCGTTTGAAGTTTACAAAGGGCTTAATAAAATCTGTAAAAAGGAGATAAAATTAGAAAAATACAAAACGAACAGCAGGTGGCAAAAGAGAGCAAAACAAATCCCCAAAAAATTCTTTAAATATATACAAGCTAAAAAGCCAAGGTCTGAGCAAGTAGGCCTCCTAAATAATGGTAAAGGCATGTTAGTCACTGAGGATGAGGAAAAGGCAGAGTTACTAAATGGGTGGGAGCAAGGAGCTGATATCTGTGGTACCGGGGCTGTTAGTAAATCCAGTAATATACTCAATTGGCTTACTGTAGATATGATAAGGTCCAAGATAAGTTAAATAAGTTAATTGTGAACAAGGCTCTGGGTCCAGATGGATTACACCCAAGAGTGCTTAAAGAGCTCAGTTCAGACATTGCTGTGCCCCTGTTTATAATTTTTAAAGATTCTCTAGGTATTGGTACAGTGCCAAGTGATTGGCGCAAGGCAAATGTGGTGTCCATATTCAAAAAAGGATCTAGGTCCCCCACATGTAATTATAGACCAGTTAGTTTAACTTCTGTTGTGGGAAAAATGTTTGAAGGACTCTTAAGGGACTATATACAGGAGTATGTGACTGTAAAAAACATTATAAGTGATAACCAACATGGGTTTACCAAGGACAGAAGTTGTCAGACTAACCTGATTTGTTTTTATGAAGAGGTGAGTGGCAGCCTGGACAGAGGGGCAGCTGTGGATGTAATGTTTCTGGATTTTGCAAAGGCTTTTGATACTGTCCTTCATAGACGTTTAATAGGTAAAGTAAGGTCTATTGACTTTGAAAGTATAGTTTGTAATTGGATTGAAAACTGGCTGAAGAACCGTGACCAGAGAGTTGTAGTCAATGATTCCAATTCAGAATGGTCCCA
Organism: Rhinella marina; assembly: GCA_900303285.1. NCBI lineage: Eukaryota > Metazoa > Chordata > Amphibia > Anura > Bufonidae > Rhinella > Rhinella marina. Next base: position 23,908 of record ONZH01021264.1, on the reverse strand, counting down.
GGTTATACAGATGTAGCAGCACTAGTGATCACAGGAGAATCACGTGAGCGCAGAACAATATCGTAAATAGAGTACGCATCTGATGATTTGTACGCTAATGCTATTCATTGTACGCTAATGCGAGCGCATTCGTATGCTAATGCTATGCATTGTACGCTACTGCGCACGCTTTGGAAGGTAATAGACACAAAGCTATGTGTGTGATGTCTGAGTGATCGGGCATCAACTTGGCAAATGAGGTTCAATGTGGATAAATGTAAAGTAATGCATCTTGGTAGTAATTATCCTTGTGCTTCATATGTCGTGCTTCATACGGGAGGTAACACTGGGGTAGTCACTTATGGAGAAGGATTTGGGTGTCCTTGTAGATCATGGATTGAATAACAGCATACAATATCAATCAGCTGCTTCAATGGCCACCAGGATATTGCCATGCATTAAACGAAGCATGGACTCCTGAGGCAGGGATGTAATATTACCACTTTACAAAGCATTGGTGCGGCCTCATATGAAATATGCAGTTCAGTTCTGGGCACCAGTCCATAGAAAGGATGCACTGCAGCTGGAAAAAGTACAGAGGAGAGCGACTAAACTGATAAGGGGCATGGAGGGTCTTAGTTATGAAGAAAGATTAAAAGAATTGAATTTATTTAGTCTTGAGAAGAGACGTTTAAGGGGGGGACATGATTAACCTATGCAAATATATAAATGGGCCATACAAAAAATACGGAGACAAACTGTTCCATGTCAAATGCCCTCAAAGGACAAGGGAGCACTGCATCCCACTGGAGAAGAAAAAGTTCAGTCTCCAGAAGCGTCAAAGCTTCTTTACTGTAAGAACTGTGAATCTGTGGTATAGACTTCATCAGGACGTGGTCACAGCAGGAACAGTGGACAGTTTAAAAAAAAGGTTTAGAATGAATTCTTAAAAGTAAGCAACATTAATGTTTATGAAAACATGTAGAAATCAGAGTCTCATTTCCTTCTGGGATTCGTGTCCCCACCTATTCCTTGGTGGAACTTGATGGACTTATGTCTTTTTTATGTCTTTTTTCAACTACAGACATTACCTCTGGGCCTCTGTTGTGTAAAACAGAAGAAACCTGGTGGTTATGACAATCGCTGCGCTTGTGAGCGGAAAGATCGGAAGGGGTTATTAGATATAATAAACAATATTCAATAAATCACATCTTAGCTTGGTGGATTTATTTAAATATTGCAGAAAGCTTTGCATAGTGAACAATATATTTTTAATTGGAAAGACCTTGCTAAAATGTTTGTTATGCTAATGTTTGCTAAGTTATGTATAAAAAAAGGCTGCAAAGCAAAGTAAATAAGTGGAATTATTTCTTTGGGGTATAGTCTGTTAGCTGTTGTCTAATGAGTTGGAAATTGGCACTAGAAGTAAACAGTCACTAGGGTAATCTTCCAAAAGAATGAAGAAGTTGTGTATTTATTAGTTTAGTATAACTCTGATTATTAGAAGTGCTCCTTTCATCTAAACTATTTTAATGTTTCCATGTTCTCCACTCTCAAAATTATGTCTGAAAATGTTTGTGCTATACTTGGCAAACATTTTACACAGTTTACTATTTGAAGCTGTAGAGCTCGCGTTGGAATGTGTGTAATTAGCATTTTGCTATAGGTAATTATACAAGTCTCTAATTGCTTATTCTCTCAGGCTATAAACAAGCAGACAAAGAAAAACTTAAAGGGGTATTCCAGCTTTCTTATATTGATGACTTATCCTCCATTTAGGTCAACAATATGAGATCGATGAAGAAGAAAATGCCCTTTATTTTGTGTCCATGCAAAACACAACAGACAATGTTTTGTGAAAAGCAGGGAACAGCAAGTCAAATTGGTCATAATCCAAAGTTGGTCATTAACAAACTGCAATTCATCTGTTGCAGAGTCTATTAAAATATTCCAGGTAAAAACGGCAAGTGAATTTGCATTTCAAGTAAAACACCTAATTATATTCTGATCATTATTTTTATATATAGACATTTTCACCATAGTTGCCCAATATGCAAAATGACTTACTTCATATGTCTATAAGTGCCTGAGATGATGAAAGAGCAGAGGAAGCAATTTATGAGGGAATGGAAATCATCATGTTGCTATTAGATGCATTTATTTTATGTGATATGCATGTCATTAGCCTTAATTTATCAATTGGTTAAGCAACCAATTGGCAGTATTTACACTCCAACAGTATTTAAGAAACATTAATCTTTTTCTTGGCTAATTGATAAAGCAGACTATTTCACTATCAATTAACTATCCATGAAGCTTTCCAAACACAGCATGTGTGAATGTGAATAATACTCTGTGTGTATATCATTGCTGAGTTTGGGTAGTAAAGGCCCCTCTGTCTGATCAGATCCCACAAAAGACTTACTGTAGCTCACAAACACTAATGATGAATCTGATAGGTTTCAGAAAATACAGTGCATCACAACCTATTGCATATTAGGTTATGTAGCTTCAGACCAGTCAGATTGCCCACTCAGACCACTATTATTTGCCAAAAGTGGTTATAATAGGCATGTAAATGTCAGAACTGTACCATGGAGTTATGTAAGAAGGCCTGGTCTGATGAATTGCATTCTCTTTTGAATAATGTTTATTGTTTTGGGGTTGGCAGCCACTTACTTGTGAATGAGATGGCCCTAGGATGCAGTATGGAAACAAAGCAAATTTGAAGAAAGAGTGTGATGCTCTGGGCAAGGTTCTGCTGGTAAACCTTGGGTCCTGATATAAATGTGTATGTGACATGTAACTAATAGAGAACATTACATGCTTTAAAAGACCTCAAGGTGATAAGTTCAAACTGATCAGACATTTGTGAAATGTGCTGGAGAAATCAACCTGAACCGGGATCCAACTCCCTTTCTTGAGGGGACAGAGCTGTTTTGTCCATCTTTTTAACACACATATAACATGACACATAAAGCTCAGTTAACAACATCTACAGTCATGAGAAAAACAAAGCTCAAACTTTTTGAATTTTATGGTTCAGGACATAATAAAAAATATTTAGTCGTTAGATGGTCTTAAAATTAGATAAATACAACCTCAGATGAACAACACAGAAGCATTAAGGCATATGTTAACACAATGCCAAGGAAGAAAGACAAAGCAAATCTTGCTGCTCATCAATTTGGGAGGGGTTATAAGGTTATCTAAACATTTGAAGTTTATCATTCTACAGTGACAAAGATTATTTACAATTTGAAAATATTCAAAACAGCTGACAGTCTGTCCCACAGTGGACATTCCAGTAAATTCACCCCTAGGTCAGACCATACAATGTTTAGAGAACCTGCAAAAATCCCAAGAGCTACATCTAAGACTCCACAGCCCTCAGCATGTTACCATATTTTTTGCCCTATAAGACACATAGGCCCATAAGATGCACCTAGGTTTTACAGGAGGACAATAAGAAAAAAATATTTTTCATTAGACCTCAGGTCAGACCAACAATCAGACCCCCAATGTTAATAAGACCCCAATAAGACTTCAGATAAGACCCCAATCAGACCTCAGATAAGACCCCAATGTGAATGACCCCCAATCAGATCTCATATAAGAGCCCCATGCCTCTCATCAGCCTCATGCCTCTTATCAGCCCCATTTGCTCTCATATCAGCCCCCATTACTTCTTATCAGCCCCCATGCCATGGTCAGCCCCCATGCCTCAGTCAGCCTCCATTCCATGTATCTGCCCCCATGTCATGTATCTGCCCCCATGCCTCTTATGTTAGCCCCCAGCTTCATAGCATATAAAATAAATAAAGCACTTACCTCTCCTGCTCCTGGACGACGACGCTCCTTTCCGCCCGCGCTCTTCTCCCTCCTCCTCCATTGGCTGTGCTGTGAACTGGCGCACACAGCGTGAGGTCACAGAGCGCCCTTACGCTGTTCGCAGCCCTGCACAGCTGAGCGGAGGACCAGAAAGCAGTGAGTACAGAGTCTTCACTGCTTCCTTGTCCACCGGAGCTAATGAGCACTTCATTAGCATTCGCCCCATAAGATGCAGGGACATTTTTCCACCACTTTTGGGGGGGAATGTATCTTATAGGGCGAAAAATACGGTAAATGTTCAAGTTCATGACAGTACAATTAAAAAAGACGTAGCAAGTATGGCTTGTTTGAAATGCCTGCAAGGAATAAGCCTGTTTTCTCTAAAAAGAACAGAGCAGCATGGCTTACATTTGCACATTTTCATCTGAACAAAACTTCTGGAATAATGTTCTTTGGACAGCTAAGACCAAAGTGGAGATGTTTGGCCATAATGCACAGTTCCATGTTTGGAAAAAAACAAACAGCTTATCAGCACAAACACCTCATACCAACTGTCAAGCATGGTGCAAGACTTTTGATGATTTGGGTTTGTTTTGTAGCCACAGGACTTGGGTACCTTGGCAGTCATTGGATTTACCATGAATTCCTCTGTATACCAAAGCATTCTAGAGTTAAGTGTGAGGCCATCTATCCAACAGCTAAATCTTGGCCAAAACTGAGTCATGCAACAGAACAATGATCCAAAGTACCCCAGCAAATCTACAACAGAATAGCTGAAAAAGAAATGAAATGAATGTGTTGCAATGGCCCAGTCAAAGTCCAGACTTCGACCCAATTGAAATGCTGTGATGAGACCTCAAGAGAGCTCTGCATAAACGAACACCCACAAACCTCCATGAACTGAAGCAATGTAAAGAAGAGTGAGCCAAAATTCCTCCAGAACAATGTGATACTAATAAAGTCATGCAGAAAATAAATAATTCAAGTTATAGATGCTAAAATTGGTTCTATAAGCTATTGAATCATGGAGTGTGCTTAGATTTTCACACATGGCTTTTTCTTTTTGGCTTCATTTTTGTGGAATAAATAATGAAACAATGGAATCTGTTGAGTGCTGTTGTTCATCTGGGGTTGTATTTACCTGATTTTAACACCTTCAAAGCATCAGATTTTTTAAATTATATCCTGACCCCTGATACGTAAGACCATAGAGTGGTTATAGTTTATAGTATGGATTACAGCAGTGGATGTAGAACCAATGTACCAATCCAACCAGTTTGGGCAAGACCTTAGGGCATTATCCTGGCATCCCCCTATTATTCACCCTTTAACCACTATACAGAGAGCTGGACTTCGCTGCAGGGAACCACCATACTATTACTTCCTATAATAGTCCTGGTGTAGTTAGCAGAGACACCTGTCTGTGACACCAAGGTATCGGGAAAAACCATTGTCAGTAACAGGCTGAGGTCACGGTAGACAGAGTTCATGTGAATACAAGAAACAGAACCAACGTCAGGGCAGGCAGAACACGGTCAAAATGGTAAATCAGGTATAGATCATGTCAGGCAGCAGAGAATCAGAGTCAGGAAAGAGTTAGAGGTTGGTACATGGGCAGCTAACAAAGCTAAGAACCCTATTGCTCAGGCACCTTCTGACTGGGGAAGCTTCCTTAAATATCCCCAGGTAACCAGCCTATGGAAGACGCTGGACTGCTAAGCAGACTGAAGCCTGTGTGAAAAGAGGTCGAGCAGGCCAGCCGACCGGACTCAGACGGTGAGGAGAGAAATGGTGTGTTGGAGTGTTGCTGCAGGAGATTTTGTTTGGTGTTATATTACATACTGTGGGGTACTGCATACTGTGGGGTGCTATACTGTATACTGCATATTGTAAGGTACTATATACTGATGGAAGTTTTACTACATACTGCATACTGTCGGGTACTATATACCATATACTGTGGGATGTTATACTATATACTGTATACTATGTATACAGGGAGCAGGGCTTTGTGGCAAGGTTGGGGCTTAATGTGGCCTGCAGGATTTACTATAACTTACACCAGAAACAGGAGTTAGTAATAGAGGAAGTATTTGCCAATCCCTGGCTATCACATGCTAAGATGTGCCTGTCTAGCCTCTTAATAAATTAAGAGCATCTCATTCTGGCGCAGAGGGATTAAGACTGGTGTATGAGAACGCCAGTTTTGATAAATGTCCCTCAATGTTCTTTTAACTTACAGTATCTCACAGTATTCTAACCCATTTCCTCAGGATCCATGTGTCCTTGAGTTTTATACTATTAATTTAATTTATTGTCTAGCACATCAGGGCAATGTTTTATCAAGTATGTCAAATAGCTATGTTTTTTCCCAGTATAACATGACTACTTGGAGTTGGGACTGTAAAGTTACTTGTTTGGCAAAATTTTCTTTTTCAATAGATAAAGTCTTTTAATATATAAAAATGAACTGTAGGACTCCAAAGTCAATGCAGAATAGTGTGAATTTATTGAAATATATTCATGGAAAAACAATGTGGTATGTTTTGGTCAGCAAACAACTTTTTTCAAACACTAAAAAGAATTAGAAGACCAATCATAGCACAGGATATGAAAAACCATATGTACTATGGCAGGGGTGGCCAACCTTACAGACACAAAGAGCCAGGGAAAAAAACCATATGACTACCACGAGCCACAAGCTATACTTTTGCACATGAGTCACCATATTTTTTTTTTACCATATAAGATGCACCTAGGTTAAAAAAGAAGAGGAGGAAAAAAAAAGAAAACATTTTTTTTCATCTGATCAGACTCCCAGTGTCAGACCCTCAGTGCTCAGATCTCCTCTCATGCTGAGGTCAGATCCTCCCATTCTCAGACCAGACCCCCTTTCTCAGATCAGACCCCTATGCGCAGATCAGGACCCCTCATGCTCAGATCTGAACCTCCTGTTCAGATCTGCCACCCCCCAATACTCAGATTAGAACCCCTATGCTCAGATCAGACCCCCATGCTAAGATTAGACCCCCCACCCCATGCCTAGATCAGACCCTAATTTTCTGTTCTATAATTTAGAAAAATCTTGTACCTCCCCTGATTGGGCACCTACTACACGCTTTCCAATGTGACCTGATGCGCACAATGCCAGGTGATAGCGCGTCTCCACATACTAAGTTCTGGAGAGTGAGCCGGCCTAACTGCTTCCCGGCTCCACCAAAAGAGCCACACTTGAAGAGGCAAAGAGCCGCATGTGGCTCAAAAGCCACAGGTTTGCCACCTATGTTCTATGGGGCACATTTATTAAGACCAGCATTTTAGACGCCAGTCTTAATAAACCCCTAAGCTGGTGGTGGTTCTGCCGAAGTTATGAAGAGGAGCCAGTTCTAAATGTAAGACACCTTCTTAGCCATCTTACCATTAGACCTTTTTCTACGCCTAGAACAGGCGTAGAAAATGGTAAATAAGATGGGCCTTCCAGACCATCCCCTTTCCCGCCCACACCACACACACTTTTTTTAAACCTGGTGTGACTGGGGAGAAGTCACAGATTCCGGCGCAACTAGCTGTTACACCCTGCAATCTCCGCCTGAAATATACCTCATAGTATTTCAGCTTAATAAATAACTATATCTATAAAACTATAGTTAATGAAGCAATTTGCAAGGTCCAAGAACACAGTAATATACAGTGCCTTGCGAAAGTATTCGGCCCCCTGGAACTTTTCAACCTTTTGCCACATTTCAGGCTTCAAACAAAAAGATATAACATTTTAAATTTTTGGTGAAGAATCAACAACAAGTGGGTCACAATTGTGAAGTGGAACGAAATTTATTGGATCATTTAAACTTTTTTTGTAATAATAAAACTGAAAAGTGGGGCGTGCAAAATTATTCGGCCCATTTACTTTCAGTTCAGAAAACTCATTCCAAAAGTTAATTGAGGATCTCTGAATGATCCAATGTTGTCCTAAATGACTGATGAAGATAATTAGAATCCACCTGTGTGTAATCAAGTCTCCGTATAAATGCGCCTGCTCTGTGATAGTCTCAGGGTTCTGTTTAAAGCACAGAGAGCATCATGAAGACCAAGGAACACACCAGGCAGGTCCGTGATACTGTTGTGGAGAAGTTTAAAGCCGGATTTGGATACCAAAAGATTTCCCAAGCTTTAAACATCCCAAGGAGCACTGTGCAAGCGATCATATCGAAATGGAAGGAGTATCAGACCACTGCAAATCTACCAAGACCCGGCCGTCCCTCTAAACTTTCATCTCAAACAAGGAGAAGACTGATCAGAGATGCAGCCAAGAGGCCCATGATCACTCGGGATGAACTGCAGAGATCTACCGCTGAGGTGGGAGAGTCTACCATAGGATAACAATCAGTCGAACACTTCACAAATCTGGCCTTTATGGAAGAGTGGCAAGAAGAAAGCCATTTCTCAAAGATATCCATAAAAAGTCTTGTTTACAGTTTGCCACAAGCCACTTGGGAGACACACAAAACATGTGGAAGAAGGTGCTCTGGTCAGATGAAACCAAAATCAAACTTATTGAAAACAATGCAAAACGATATGTTTGGCGTAAAAGCAACACAGCTCATCACCCTGAACACACCATCCCCACTGTCAAACATGGTGGAGGCAGCATAATAGTTTGGGCCTGCTTTTCATCAGCAGGGACAGGGAAGATGGTTAAAATTGATGGGAAGATGGATGGAGCCAAATACAGGATCATTCTGGATGAAAACCTGTTGAAGTCTGCAAAAGACCTGAGACTAGGACGGAGATTTATCTTCCAACAAGACAATGATCCCAAACATAAAGCAAAATCTACAATGGAATGGTTCAAAAATAAACGTACCCAGGTCTTAGAATGCCCAAGTCAAAGTCCAGACCTGAATCCAATTGAGGATATGTGGAAAGAGCTGAAAACTGCTGTTCACAAACGCTCTCCATCCAACCTCAAAGAGCTCAAGCTGTTTTGCAAGGAAGAATTGGCAAGAATTTCAGTCTCTAGATGTGCAAAACTGATAGAGACATACCCCAAGCGACTTGCAGCTGTAATCACAGCAAAAGGTGGCGCAACAAAGTATTAATGCAAGGGGGCCGAATACTTTCGCAAGGCACAGTACATGTAAGATTATCATAGAAAATGTGCCTGAATAACCATAATCATAACTAAACTAGTTTGTCATGTGGAAGTATGCACATCTCCATCTCATATAATTTTGCATTAGACTACTATTTTTTCATAATACCAATGTGACTTGTGATACAGCATGTTCACCACATAGTACTTACCAAATATTTCCTTTATGTTATGCTATGTATTTATTTGTTCATATATACTTTTTATTCTTTGTAGTGTTTGAAAAAGTTTGTTTGTTGACCGAAATGTCACATGTTATTTTTGCAAAAATACAGCAGAGGTCCGCAGGTAATGTCTGCGACAGGCAATAATGCCCATTGCATTTATTTAACCCTATAGATGTTGTTATGGCAGTGTAAAAAAAAAAAGTAAGCACTTCCGGGTTAAGCATGGCTTCTCTGGCTATCGGTGATGCTGATCCTTCATTCTAATATGCTGAAGAGACCCAGCGTATTAGACCTGCAGTTCTCTGAAGAGATCCAGTCTATTAGAGCTGCAGGTGGCAGGACAACATAGGAAAACAAATATAGCAAATTCAGCTTATACCGTAGTTCTATGGAACTACAGTATAGGCTATATAAAATCTAACTGGTGAATAATGTAGCCTCTTAGAGGGGCTAAAAAAAAAATAAAAAGTTGATTTTTTTAAAAATATAAAAAAATATAACACTTTAACCCTTAGACTCCCAGCGCCGTACATGTACGGCGCAAAAATCACTGCCGCAAGTCCCAGCGCCGTACATGTACGGCGCTCTGATCAGGCGGACACAGGAGCTGCACCTGCCCGATCAGCGGCAGGGGTCCGGCTGTGCCGAGGTGCCGGACCCCTGCTGAATGCGCCAGCATCGGTGAAAACACAGATGCCGGCGCATTAACCCTTAATGTGCCACGGTCAGCGCTGACCGTGGCACATGTGGTTTGCAGGAGTTAAGGGAATCAGGATGGCGAGCGGGGGGGCCATCGGGTCCCAGCGCTGCTGTGACGGGGACCCGATAGCTCGGATAGCAGCCTGATGCCTTCCTTAGGCATCGTGGCTGCTATCCCTGCGAGCCTGTGCGATCCAGCCCCCTGGATTGCACAGGAAGCAGGCTGTAAGTGTATTACACTGAGTAATACACTTACAGCCAATGCATTACAATACAAAAGTATTGTGATGCATTGTAAAGGGGATCAGACCCCCAAAAGTTAAATAAAGTGGAAAAAAAAGTTAAAAAACAAAGTTTCCTAAACAAAAATAATAATAAAAGTTTCAAGTAAAAAAAATCTTTTTCTGTGTTGCCATTTTCAGAAAGCCATATTTTTTTTTTTTTGGGGCGATTGTCTCAGGTAGGGTCTCATTTTTGCGGGACAAGATGACGGTTTGATTGGTACCATTTTGGGACAAATACGCCTTTTTGATCGCCTGCTATTACACTTTTTGTAAGAGAAGGTGACCAAAAAATGTCTGTTTTGGAACAGTTTTTTTTTTTTTACTGCGTTCACCTGGCGGGGTGGATGACGTGATATTTTTATAGAGCCGGTCGATACGGATGCGGCAATACCTAATATGTTTATCTTTCTTTTTTTACCATTTTTTTAAACTTTTTTTTGGAAAATGGCTTTTATTCTGTTCAAAAATAAATCTAATGTGTAAAACTTTCCAAAAATAAAAAAGTTACACATATTGGGTACCGCCGCGTCCGTAACAACCTGCTCTATAAAAATATTACATGAGATGGCCCCCCAGGCGAATGCTGCAAAAAAAAATGTTAAAGGATCTATAAATTACTAATATTTTGTGGAATATTAATAATCAATATTCATAAATAGGCGTAACCTGCTATTGCTAGCTCCGCCTATTTATTTCCTTTATTCAATCCGTTCCCTGCACGCTGTGTACTGAACTGTACTATGGCGGCTACACAAAAGACAATGTATACAGTATTTTGAATAATAAAAAGATTTATTACAGAATACTAAAAGTCTACAGTCTAATTATTAGACTATATCTATATATATTTATATTGGTGTATATAAATATATATACATATAGCCGCACAACAATACAATAACACAACCTCAGTATAAAAACTCAACTACACTACACAATCCCACATAATTCCACCCACAATACTAACTAAACATACATACACACACTCACACAATTACAGCAATTACAGCAGTACCCTCCCAAGCCTACTACTAGCTGTCCCTAAAAGTGGTTACTTATAATACAGGATTATTAGGGGTAACAGGGAGTTCCAGGGGTACTTAGCCAGTCTCTGTTTCTGGAGGGGCTGCTTGGCTTCCTTCCTCTGTGGTGATGAGTCCCCTCTCCTTCTGGTGGTCAAAAGCTCCTCTTCCTAGTGGAGGTGAAAGCTTCTCTCCTTAGTGGATGTCCAAGCTCTTCTGGTGAAAGCTTCTCCCTCTTGTGGTGGGTAGAGCTTCTCTGCTTGTGGAGGTGAAAGCTTTTCCCTGGTGAAAAGCTTCTCCCAGTCCCCCAAATGGTGGACTATATGTCTATCATAGGTAGGGGGGAAGGTGTGGACAGTCCATGCTATAAAAACAGGTTTAGCATGTCATTAACTACCTGTTTGGGGTCTGCACAAAATGACACCAGATATCAATCAGGTGTAATAAACCTTTACAATGCAAGGCCTTGGCCTGGAGGAGACCAACACCCGTGTTCATAGCAACCCTTGCTGTGAACAGCTGATATCAGAGGTGTGTGACAAAGGGTAGATGATCTTATCAATCCTCTGTCCTTTGATGTGCCTGAGACTGTTATCAGGGCGGCATCTCCCTTCTGCAAGTGCGCTGGTATGCGCCTCCAGGGGGATGCAGGGTGGAGGGTCAGTTTATATGTATATAGATAAATGCATATAAAACTGGGGCATATATACATGTATCTATATACATTAGTAGCAACTGGGGGCACAATATAATATATATAGGGGGCATCATATGCATCAGAGGGCACCACATATTGGGGCATATCTGGAGACCCACAGATACATATATAGAAGGCCCATATATAGATATAAACGTACCAGCACTTCCTTCTACAAAAAAAAAAAAACGTGCCAAAACAGACATTTTTTGGTCACCTTCCCTTACAAAAAGTGTAATAGCAGGCAATCAAAAAGGCGTATTTATCCCAAAATGGTACCAATCAAACCGTCATCTTGTCCCGCAAAAATGATACCCTACCTGAGACAATGGCCCAAAAAATAAAAAAAAATATTAAAAAAAATGGCAACACAAAAAAAGATTTTATTCTGTTCAAAAATAAATCTAATGTGTAAAACTTTCCAAAAATAAAAAAGTTACACATATTGGGTACCGCCGCGTCCGTAACAACTTGCTCTATACAAAAAAGTAAAATGACATTTATAAAATGATGCCAACATAAAGTATACATATGGGGAATGTAAAATAACTATTTTTGGGCATCACCACATCCAAAAGAGCCTGTGCTATTAAAATATACGAATATTTATTCTGTAAGGTGAATGCCATCATAGAAGAAAAAATCAAAACGGTTAGGAAAGGAAGAAAAATGAAAATGCAAAAACCTCCTGCATCCAAGAGGTTAAATGGGTTACCCGGGAAATTAATAATGATGGCCTGTCCTAAATATTGGGACTTGTCAATATCAGATCAGTGGGAAAACATAATAGAGAAAACATAAATGTGATGAACAAATAATAATGTGTAAATACTGAGCAGGATAGAGAAACACCCACCCCAACATACATTTTGCGTTCCAAACTTCTTCTGTCAGTGCAGTATTCATCCCTCATGGTAGTGTTTTAACTCCTTCCTGACTGAGCAATTTTCCATATTTTTCAGTTTTGTTTTTGACTCCCTGCCTTCCCAGAGCCATATATTTTTTATTTTTCCGCTCACATAGATGTATGAGGGGTTGTTTTTTACAGGGCAAATTGTACTCTCTAAGCACACCATTTAATATTGCATATATGTGCAGTTAGGAGCTGGAAGAAAAGTCCACAAGGGGTGATATTGGAAAAAAAATGCAATTCTGACACAGTTTTATGGGTTTCTGACATATTATTTTCATTCTCTGGATCAGTTCAAATACAGCATAATTTTGTACTGTTTCTTGTGCTGTGTACTACATTTACTATGCGTCATAGTCACTTATTGTGGCTTGCTCAGCAAATGAATGTGGCTTAAAGGGGTTCTGCAGTTCTGTAAACTGATGATCTATCCTCTGGATAGATCATCAGCATCTGATCGGCGGTGTTTCGACACCCGGGACCCCCGCCGATCAGCTGTTTGAGAAGGCAGCGGCGCTGCAGGAGGAGCCTTCTCTGTGTTTACCGCAGGCCCAGTGACGTCACAACTAGTATAACTGGCCTGGGCGGGGCTAAGCTCTGTTCACGTGAATGGAGCTTAGCCCCGCCCAGGCCAGTGATCTGTAGATAATGCCAGCATGGAGTATGATAAATAAAATTAAATATACTTGCCACTGCCACTATACGTCATAGAATGAAGATGTTCACTATATGTGAAACCTTAGGTTACCAGAACAATGCTGGCCAGGACCAACAAAGGTAAGGTATAAATAATAAATGAATAAATGAAGAAGGAAATAAAATAGGATCCAAGCTTACATTGGTGTCTGGTGGTAAATGTATCTCCATGCGGCACGTGGGCATATACAAGACACGATGAACCAGGAGTTAAATACCCGCACTCGCTGGGGCTTCCTGTTTCCTATGACAAGTTTCCTGTGCGTGGACCGCACTATGGAATGCATAGGTCACTTGCGCCATATGGAGCGCAGGAAACATCGGCAATGAAGCGCACACACCCTTAGCAAATCATTTTATTAAATATCACAAAGGCAACACAAGAGCCGCTTGTTTCACAGCCTTACAGTCAGTACAGCAGTCCCCTAGAAAAGGGGATTGGGATCGCAAATTACTGCAAAAAGAATCCGAATTGATTTATTATTTTCGATCCCAAACCCCGCATGGCATCAATGAGAGACTGACATACACATGCTTTATTTAAGACAACATTTTTTTTTCCCTTTTCTTTCTCTTTTCTCTAATCTATCTATCCCCTGAGCCCCCCTATTGGTCAGGGGGTACCCACCTCACCTTATCATAAGCCTGTATATATGGCGAGGTTAACATTTGTATAATTACCCCGCTTCTATCAAACTTATTCACATCAACTTCCCTAGCGATACAGGAAGCACATCTAAAAGTAAAAATGCTGTAAGTATAATTCCTTCTTTCCTGTGTGCTTCATTGCCGATGTTACCTGCGCTTCATATGGCAGAAGTGACCTATGCGTTCCATAGTGCAGTCCACGCACAGGAAACTTGTCATAGGAAACATAAAGCGAGTGCGGGTATTTAACTCTCGGTTCAGCATGTCTTATATATGCCCAAGCGCCGCATGGAGATACATTTACCACCAGCCACCAATGTAAGCTTGGATCCTATTTTATTTACTTCTTCATTTATTCAATTATTATTTATACCTTACCTTTGTTGTTTATCATTTTAGGTCCTGGCCAGCATTGTTCTGGTAACCTAAGGTCTCACATATAGTGAACATCTTTATTCTATGACGTATAGTGGCAGTGGCAAGTATATTTAATTTTATTTATCATACTCCATGCTGGCATTATCTACAGGTTACATTTCAACCAATACCATCACCCCCTGATGATCCCCTTGTTAGGGTGAAACGCGTTGGGGTCACCATATTTGTACATTTTTTTTGTTTAATTTTGTTCTAATGGTGTATGTAGGGCTTTACAGGGTGTTTTAGGGCAGGTTGGCGGCCAGGATGCCTCCACCATTAGGAGGTATTCCCTGAGCTCAGGTGTAGAAACTAGGGTGTAACAGAGTCAGATATCTCACACCCTTCCTCCACCTGTCTTTACACCCCTGTTTATGATATATGTGATGTGTGCTATTTAGCATTTTAATGATGAATTAAAAGTTCATTTTTAGGAGATATGCTCTTTTTCTCCAATATGTTTATATAATTCCAGCAGTCTCCCCCAATATCTTTACATATTTTCCTTTGTATACAAAAATGGGCATGTACTAAGTTGTGATATCATGCACCAAAATAGCCAACTAATAGGTGGTATAAATTTAGACTAGACAAGATGCACCTAATTTATCACCCAGAATCAACCACTGCGGTAGTATTCATAAATCTGCCCCAATATGTGCATAGAGAGCTTTAATAATAAAAGTTCTATCTGTAATTTTTTTGTCCTTGTGAACTTGACTTTTCAGAATAAGCTGCCCAAGTATGTCCATATGAGGAATAACATTATTTCCGACCATTTTTTAACATTTTACCCCTCTGCAGATTCTAGTTCTAATTCTCAGTTGTCCCTGAGCTGGTGGGTGGCGATTATCTGCCATGATGCAATCCATGCAAACCACACATAACATTGAGGAATTTTTGCTTCCGTACTACTATCTTTCTTTTCATATACAGAGAAGATCATGGAAGATATTATAAAAAGATGAAGGAAAAAGAGTGGAAAGGGATTTTTCTATGAAAAGATGGGCTTCTGTGTGTAATCGGTGGGCTTTTTAATTTCCTTCATGGGCAATTCCTTGAGATCTTGCGTGAGTGTGCCAGTGACCATTATCATATGACGCATACTGTGCATGCACGAGATCTCAAGAAGGACTCATGCATGAAGTAAATGAAAAACAAAACATCAATCAAGTGCAAAGCGGAGGGAATTGGGTGTGGCAAGCTTGACTTCAAGCTTGAAAGCCGCTTCCCCCTTGACTTCAAGATCCTCATTTGCATATATCCTGTGGCAAAAAAAAGTTGTTTTGCAGAGATTATTAGAAACCACATGATATCAGCTGTGAGGTACTAAAGGCAGTTTAGTGACCGTTTTGGTGCTGACATGTTCCCTTTAATGATCACATTGTGTTCCAGTTACAAACCCTATTATTAAATAAAAACATCAGCAACTTAAAAAAAAAGTAAGTGGGCTCCTAAAGAACTGTGTTTTATAAACTAGTCTGATACAGTATATGTCATTTATCAGCACTTCATAACATGACCCAGTTCTTTAGAATTTAATTGCAGCTACTGGATAAAGTAGCATTCCTACGCAACAGCATTACATGGATCATGAGATATAATCCATCTAATATGACAAAATGAGAAGTTAGGAAATATACAAAATAATCCCACATCTTTAATACATTACATTTGGCATTCCCATGTTCTCTGAATGATAACCTCTCACTATGCTCTTTAGACCCCAGCAATCGTCTAAACAGATTGACCATTTCAGATGTCATATCTGTAAATAGAACATTACAGTATTAAAATAATTCCGGTCTATGAGTTAGTTCTACTTACTTCACACAGTGGCAAACTACAGTAGGTGCAGGAAAAATGGCATATACTAATTAGAACGCCAACATTGATTACACTCATATTTAATATTATTGTCTATGATTTTGATGTCCTAGTCTAAGGAGTCAATAAACCATTCCGAAAAAAAAATGCCAAAAAAAAAATCAGTTGAAAAACCAAAACTCGGAAAACAAAGCACACTGCTGAATATTTAAAAATACAATTAATTCATCTTTATTATAGATCAAAACTATATATGTTGTAGTAAGTGTCTGAAATTTGTAAGATAGATAGATGGATGGATGGATGGATGGATGGATAGATAGATAGATAGATAGTAGATGGATGAATAGATAGATAGATAGATAGATAGATCAGAGGCGTAGCTACCGGGGGGCAGAGGGGGCGACGGCTCCGGGCCCAGTGACTCAGGGGGGCCCAGCAAGGATGACTAACAGGCGAATACAAGTGAGCGCTTCCATTATGTTTTTTATTTTAATCTTATGTGGCTGGGTGGGCTGATCTGAGGTCTGTTGGGGGCACAATATGCTGATCTGAGGTCTGATGGGGGCACAATATGCTGATCTGAGGTCTGATGGGGGCACAATACACTGATCTGAGGTCTGATGGGGGCATAATACACTGATCTGAGGTCTGATGGGGGCACAATACACTGATCTGAGGTCTGATGGGGCACAATACGCTGATCTGAGGTCTGATGGGGGCACAATACGCTGATCTGAGGTCTGATGGGGGCACAATACGCTGATCTGAGGTCTGATGGGGGCACAGTAGGCTGATGTGAGGTCTGATGGGGCACAATACGCTGATCTGAGGTCTGATGGGGGCACAGTAGGCTGATGTGAGGACTAATGGGGGCACATTCTCCTGATCTGAGGTCTGATGGGGGTACAATACGCTGATCTAAGGTCTGATGGGGCACAATACGCTGATCTGAGGTCTGATGGGGGCACAGTAGGCTGATGTGAGGTCTGATGGGGGCACGTTCTGCTGATCTGAGGTTTGATGGGGCACAATACGCTGATCTGAGGTCTGATGGGGGCAGGGGACTGTTAGTTTAGTGATGTAAAAACTGGGAACAGGTTTCCTTTAACATAGGAGTCCTCTTGTTTTTTACTCCTATTACTCCTATATTTTACTGCATTATGTGGTAGAGTATTTAGACTAGGGTATGTAGAAAGTCTATTGTACTGTACTTAACAGCATAGATGATCTAGCAGTTTATACAGTCATCTTTCTAATACAATATTATAACCACAACTAGTAGTATGTGCCTGTGAAGTTGGAAACGTGCGTTTGGGAAGCCACTAAGTGGGGGGCCCACTCAAGTATGTTTCGCCCCTCCTGTGCTGAACCTCTAGCTACGCCTCTGAGATAGATAGATAAATAGATAGATAGATAGTAGTGTTAAGCAAGCATGCTCGGCCGAACTCGCTGTTCGGTCAAGCATGCCTACGCTCGGATCTGCTCGGTATTCGGACGAACAACGAGTGTACTCAAGCGCAATGCTCGAGTCTCTTCCCCGCACGTGCTGGAGAGTACTGGCATTCACTGTAATGTTCACTTGTACACTAATGCTACACATTGTATGCTAATGCGTACGAATTTGTATGCTAATGCTACGCATTGTACGCTAATGCGTACAAATTTGTATGCTAATGCTACGCATTGTACGCTAATGTGTACGAATTTGTATGCTAATGCTACGCATTGTACACTAATGCTACGCATTGTGCGCTAATGCGTACAAATTCAGTTAATTAGCATACTTTTACGAGTGAAAGGAGTAAAAGAGGAGAAGTCGCGATTCTGACCTTTTTCTATTAACCAGACACCCTCCCCTCTTCCGAGCGGGGGTGCCTGGTTTAGTCCCATTGACTAACATTATGCTCAGGTGCTCGCTCAACACTGATAGATAGATAGATAGATAGATAGATAGATAGATAGATAGATAGATAGATAGTAGAGATGAGCGAATCATTCAAAAAATTATTCGCCGAACATTCGCCAAAATTTTTCCTAAAATTCGTATATTCGACGAATAGATTTGTTGTATTTGCGTACAAAATATACGTTATGTGCTATTAGCGAACATTCGCTCACTAATAACGAACGTTCATTTACAAAATGTACGCAACTTCTTAGAAGACGTACGCACGAGCGTACAAATAGCTTACGAATCTCAGCGTAATATTGTCTAAGCGATTACGTAATACGCAGGCACGTACGAGGAGAGGCCACGACGTACACTCCTCAGAGGCAGAGCGAATATTCGAGACATATATATGGTAAAGTGCAAATACATTATTATAGGTATAATATAAAAATTTTAAATATCACCTACCTAGTATGCTCACGGACACGTTTAAGTCTCTTTTCTTCTGACTCTTGTCATAGAACTGGAGCAGAGTCCCAAACTCAGTCGCAATTTGTAATCCACATAGGTAAAATTGTGATCCAAATGGGTAAAAAAAAAGTAGCAAAGGTTCCTTAAAAAAACCCTCTTTCAAGAGGCTCCCCAAATAACCTGAAAAGGGGGAAAAAGGGATGAGGCACACGAATGCGCAACTTAATTTCCTGAGTTGCCTCGTCATCCTCCTGTGCTGGAGAAAGGGGCGGAACTACCAGGGAGGAGTTTGCATTGCTGAATTGAATTCGTACGCAACAGCGTATAGAGTAACTACCAGGGAAAAGTCTGCATCGCTAAATTGAATTCGTACGCGACAGCGTATAGAGTAACTAAATTATACGTAGAATAGCGTATAATTTATAGGACACACTACGCAGCGAATGCGTACAAAAGCGAAGCGAATCACCTAATATTTGGATTCGCTTTGCAGCTGAAAAATCCCAAGATTTGATACGAATCTACGAAGCGGAAAATAGATTCGCTCATCTCTAATAGATAGATAGATAGATAGATAGATAGATAGATAGATAGATAGATAGATAGATAGCTTGAAGAAATTCCACGACACTCCAAAAATTAAAAAAGAATCGGTGTTTATTCACCCAAACGCAACGTTTCGGTCCGCACAATGGGACCTTTCTCAAGCAGTGACAAAACTCACTGCTTGAGAAAGGTCCTATTGTGCGGACCGAAACGTCGCGTTTGAGTGAATAAACACCAATTCTATTGTACTTTTTGGAGTGCCGTGGAATTTCTTCAAGTTAGCTTACACGGATATTAGATCTTTTCCTCAGCCCCTGGCACCCAGCCATTACTCTTTGTCTGTGCGGTCCACCATTTCTATTTTTAGATAGATAGATAGATAGATAGATTTTTTTATTTGTATTTTTGATCATTAACATAGATGAATTTGTAGTTTTATACTATTTGGCAGTTTGTTTTGCTTTCTATAATCGGTGTTCTAGTCTAAGAAGCTAAAAGCTGCAAATCCAGTGGCTTCCAATGAAAATCCCAGTCTACAGCAGCAAGGATTTTCACTTAAAGCTACTAGATCCACTGAATATAATTTTTTTTGTGTCATATGGAAGTGAGTAATGTACAGTATGTTGATTTATTTAAATGAAAGATAATTGGCACATTTAATATATTGATTTGTATCCCTTCATACACAAAACAGTGATACGGAAATTAAAATATTTATGTATTTTATATATCCTAGACAATGATGTAATTGTGAAAGCGTAAGAGTCCTCAATCTGTGTTCTATATAGCATTGATGCATACAGCTTAAGATTATCTGTCATCAGGGCAAAATTACATGATCATCTGTCACTTCTACTAGCAGGATTAATGTTAGTGTACCTAGAAGCTTTATGTTTCTATGCTTACGTTATAGCATGCCATAAACAGCAGGATATTCTAAATTTGCCTTTAATGTATTGATATGTTTACATATTTTTGAGACTGATAGGATGTGCATATTTCCATTTTACTTAGTCTGGATTACAACTAGGACAGTTATGGACATTCACATAAAGAGGATCTGTCTGCTCCTGACATGTCTGGTTTAGTAAATAATAGAGATGAGCGAGTAGTGTTCGATCGAGCTGGTATTCGATCGAATACTACGCTATTCGGCGTACTCGATTTCGTTCGAGTATAACGGCGATGGCGCACTTAGAATTCGTTTCCCCTCCCACCTTCCCTGGCGCTCTTTTTCCACCAATCACCATGCAGGGGGGGTATGACAGGCCCGCTGAGCACGCTGGCAGCGCGAAAACGGCGTCTACATGCATTGGCTGGAAAAACCATGTGACCTCGAATCATAAAAACTCAGCTCTTCCTGCTCGTTCGCATATGCTGCGTGAACTTAGTCAGGGACAGAGGCTGGAGAAGGGAGAGACAGGTTTTAGCTGTTGGACAGGCAGGAGCGTGATTAAAAGCCCTTATCAGGGCTACTATAGTGCAGTACAGTGATAGCTTTACTACAATATACACTTTACAGAGAACGGCTGCTGTATTCAGGGATAGCTGCTGGAGTAGGGACAGAGAGAGGCATTAGTGGTGTATTAGGTGCTCTGCTACATACCAAACTATATTTGGCACTACTGTTCTGCGTTCTTTTTGGCTGCAAAACCCTGTTATATACCTGCAACATTGGCAACTGTACTGTGCGTTCTCTTGCAAAATAATTTTATACCTGGTGTTAATACACACCGTCTGAACAGTTAGTACACGGCTGTGTACCTTGAAATATAAAATATATAGGCCTTTTCATTGGCAACTGTACTGTGCGTTCTCTTGCAAAATAATTTTATATACCTGGTGTTAATACACACCGTCTGAATCAGTTAGTACACGGCTGTGTACCTTGAAATATAAAATATATAGGCCTTTTCATTGGCAACTGTACTGTGCGTTCTCTTGCAAAAATAATTTACATACCTGGTGTTAATACACACCGTCTGAACAGTTAGTACACGGCTGTGTACCTTGAAATATAAAATATATAGGCCTTTTAATTGGCAACTGTACTGTGCGTTCTCTTGCAAAATAATTTTTATATACCTGGTGTTAATACACACCGTCTGAACAGTTAGTACACGGCTGTGTACCTTGAAATATAAAATATATAGGCCTTTTAATTGGCAACTGTACTGTGCGTTCTCTTGCAAAATAATTTTATATACCTGGTGTTAATACACACCGTCTGAACAGTTAGTACACGGCTGTGTACCTTGAAATATAAAATATATAGGCCTTTTCATTGGCAAATGTACTGTGCGTTCTCTTGCAAAATAATTTTATATACCTGGTGTTAATACACACCGTCTGAACAGTTAGTACACGGCTGTGTACCTTGAAATATAAAATATATAGGCCTTTTCATTGGCAACTGTACTGTGCGTTCTCTTGCAAAATAATTTTACATACCTGGTGTTAATACACACCGTCTGAACAGTTAGTATACTGCTGTGTACCTTGAAATATAAAATATATAGGCCTTTTCATTGGCAACTGTACTGTGCGTTCTCTTGCAAAATAATTTTATATACCTGGTGTTAATACACACCGTCTGATCTGTTAGTACACGGCTGTGTGCCTCGAAATATAAAATATATAGGCCTTTTCATTGGCAACTGTACTGTGCGTTCTCTTGCAAAATAATTTTACATACCTGGTGTTAATACACACCGTCTGAACAGTTAGTACACGGCTGTGTACCTTGAAATATAAAATATATAGGCCTTTTCATTGGCAACTGTACTGTGCGTTCTCTTGCAAAATAATTTTATATACCTGGTGTTAATACACACCGTCTGAAAAGTTAGTACATGGCTGTGTACCTTGAAATATAAAATATATAGGCCTTTTCATTGGCAACTGTACTGTGCGTTCTCTTGCAAAATAATTTTATATACCTGGTGTTAATACACACCGTCTGAACTGTTAGTACACGGCTGTGTACCTCGAAATATAAAATATATAGGCCTTTTCATTGGCAACTATACTGTGCGTTCTCTTGCAAAATAATTTTACATACCTGGTGTTAATACACACCGTCTGAACAGTTAGTACACGGCTGTGTACCTTGAAATATAAATATATATAGGCCTTTTCATTGGCAACTGTACTGTGCGTTCTCTTGCAAAATAATTTTATATACCTGGTGTTAATACACACCGTCTGAAAGTTAGTACATGGCTGTGTACCTTGAAATATAAAATATATAGGCCTTTTTATTGGCAACTGTACTGTGCGTTCTCTTGCAAAATAATTTTATATACCTGGTGTTAATACACACCGTCTGAACAGTTAGTACACGGCTGTGTACCTTGAAATATAAAATATATAGGCCTTTTCATTGGCAACTGTACTGTGCGTTCTCTTGCAAAATAATTTTATATACCTGGTGTTAATACACACCGTCTAAACACTTAGTACACGGCTGTGTACCTTGAAATATAAAATATATAGGCCTTTTCATTGGCAACTGTACTGTGCGTTCTCTTGCAAAATAATTTTACATACCTGGTGTTAATACACACCGTCTGAACAGTTAGTATATTGCTGTGACCTTGAAATATAAAATATATAGGCCTTTTCATTGGCAACTGTACTGTGCGTTCTCTTGCAAAATAATTTTATATACCTGGTGTTAATACACACCGTCTGATCTGTTAGTACACGGCTGTGTACCTCGAAATATAAAATATATAGGCCTTTTCATTGGCAACTGTACTGTGCGTTCTCTTGCAAAATAATTTTACATACCTGGTGTTAATACACACCGTCTGAACAGTTATTACACGGCTGTGTACCTTGAAATATAAAATATATAGGCCTTTTCATTGGCAACTGTACTGTGCGTTCTCTTGCAAAATAATTTTATATACCTGGTGTTAATACACACCGTCTGAAAAGTTAGTACACGGCTGTGTACCTTGAAATATAAAATATATAGGCCTTTTCATTGGCAACTGTACTGTGCGTTCTCTTGCAAAATAATTTTATATACCTGGTGTTAATACACACCATCTGAACAGTTAGTACAAGGCTGTCTACCTTGAAATATAAAATATATAGGCCTTTTCATTGGCAACTGTACTGTGCGTTCTCTTGCAAAATAATTTTATATACCTGGTGTTAATACACACCGTCTGATCTGTTAGTACACGGCTGTGTACCTTGAAATACAAAATATATAGGCCTTTTCATTGGCAACTGTACTGTGCGTTCTCTTGCAAAATAATTTTACATACCTGGTGTTAATACACACCGTCTGAACAGTTAGTATACGGCTGTGTACCTTGAAATATAAAATATATAGGCCTTTTCATTGGCAACTGTACTGTGCGTTCTCTTGCAAAATAATTTTACATACCTGGTGTTAATACACACCGTCTGAACAGTTAGTACACCGCTGTGTACCTCGAAATATAAAATATATAGGCCTTTTCATTGGCAACTGTACTGTGCGTTCTCTTGCAAAATAATTTTATATACCTGGTGTTAATACACAACGTCTGAACAGTTAGTACATGGCTGTGTACCTTGAAATATAAAATATATAGGCCTTTTCATTGGCAACTGTACTGTGCGTTCTCTTGCAAAATAATTTATATACCTGGTGTTAATACACACCGTCTG